>WYDI02012458.1:0-34181 GCA_009867235.2 Psittacus erithacus
TTCCCCATCCCTCCAGGAGCTGAGGGAGGAAGGAGGGGTGAGTGAGTGGGCTGTGTGGCAGGCCTTAAACCACGACAATCATAAATAATGAAAGGATATCCACTTCAGTGGAGCACCTGCCATTGCCATGCGAGCATGGTAACAAATTATAGGGAGAGTTGCTGTTCTTCTATCACTAGAGGACTTTAACAGGGAAAACAGCATCATCTCATGGCTTCAGTGTGACATTTTTCTTGCCTTGCTCTAGGTCTTCTAACTAGAAACTTCCCAACCTTTTGGGAAAAAGAGGAAAACGTGAACAGTCTTAAGAGCCGTTTCTAACAGAAAGCTGTCTTTTATTCTTCTGAATTTTGATTTGGGGAAATTTGACAGTGTAGCCTATGTGCATATACTTCTGGAATCCATTTACTGGATTAGTGTTTTAAGTTAAACACCTTGAATTGAGGAAATACTTTGAGTTAACCTGCATCCAGCTCAACACATGATAATAACCTGAGAGACTCAAGTAAACCAGTCCCAATCCTGTCTGGTCGTTCCAGTTTAATGGCTTGCTCTCTGTGCCTGCCTTACAGTCCAGAAAATTGCTTATGTGCTTGTCCAGTGATTACGCAAAATCTGGTGTTTCTGCTTTTGAAACAGTATCATAGTTTGAGATTTATAGGAAAGTGCTAACTGGTAATTTTATGAACTGGATACCGGAGAAACAAGCTGCTGGACACCATAGTAATGCTGTAGCTATCAAAATAAAATCTGGTGCCCATCTTGACAGATACATAGCATTTGTGTGACATAGGCAAATGTCAGCTTGGGGCTCACAGCCAAAACGCAGTTAGCTCACAAGAGCAGAAAGTCTAGTAGTCTAACCCTTCGTTCGTCAACTAGAAATACACTCTAAAACTGGCCTGAAAGTAGAATTAACTACAGGGAAGAACAAATACACATATATTAGTGCTCCAGTCTATCACTGGAAGCTGTACAGTCATGTGTGTGCTGTGCTTTGCAAAGCCCCTCCAAAAAGCTGTGTGCACATCAGGTAAAGGAAGCTATTCTCCTTTGGTTTTGAAGGCTACTTTGGATTTTGGTTCCTGGCATTTTGAAGACAGGGTACATATTGTAGGCTTTGTTCAACTCTGACGAAAATGGAAACTGATTATGTGAAAAGAGAATTTTGCTGTAGCCAGAGTGCTGGTGGGGACTGGGGCGGGGTTGTATTTACTGACAGAAGATAGCCAGAAAAAGCAGACTGTGCCACACGTTTATTTATATAAGAGTATAAACCGAGGGACTTAAGGGACTTCCAGGTCATTCATCTGAGTCATCTCTATTGCATTCTTCCAGGTTTACGGGTTTTGTTTTCTCCTTTAGAAGATCAGGAAGCGTAACAAAGAGCAGAAGCTTCCAAATTAAAAGTCTTGGGATATCACCTGTCCTTGGAACACATTTCTGCCCTTGATGACTTCAGTGGAAGCTGTGTGTGTGAATAAAGGGTTTTAATAATTACAAATTCTATGCTAGTACAGGCAGACACAGCTATTACTATATCTTTAAAAAGAAAATAAAATGACACCACTGTCTCCTATTAAATAGACTATTACTTCAGTAGAATGATGGCCCTTCATTTTTTCTCGACAAACAAATCAGATGCAAACAACAGTAATTAGGTATTTAACTCCATGACAGCATCAACACATCAAGCATGATATGTCTCAGTGCAGTTTTCTCCTGCATGTAACTGTGTCTGGTGTCATGCCTATGAAAGATGAAAAACAAAAGCAGTATGAGGCCTCCCTAAAGGAAATGTTCGAGAGGAGAAAGGGAAATGCAGTAGGGCACCTGTTCTCCCCCAATTACTGTGTGCTTCCCGTCTTCCTAATAACCTGTGTGGGATGCTCTGGTTTGTCTTGGCTGATTCTAGAGCTCTAGGCTCATCTGGCAGTGGAAATCCTTACAAATAGAGCAAAAGAAGCAGCTTCTCAGACTAGGAGCAGTCAGTAAGACATGTTAGTTATATATCAGGTACTTCTTGACATATTTTTTAATTAAAAATATTGAAATCTCAAAAGGTAAATCTAGAACCACCACAAATAATCATTTGAATGGCTTAAATAGGATATTTTAGGCTTTGTATTTTTGCAAACTTTTCCATACTTGGCATCATGGACAGAAACATTTGTTCCTCTTAGCAACAGAGCTTGTGACTAAAAGCCCTGCATTTCCCTTTGCAGCCAAAGCCTCTCATTTCCTTTTTGCTTCTCAGGAAGCTCTTGTTGAAAACGTCTACAGCAGCTGGTATCTCTTACCACAGAGAACTTGGTTACTTGACTGTAGATGACAAAGGCATAATCAGCTTTTGGTCTTCCTAATTTTTTTTCTACAGGAAACAAAAGCATGTTTCAGAGAACTTTCCACTGTGCTGGGAAACGTAGACAATCATAGTGCGCCATGTCATAAAAAAGAAAGCAAAACAGCTTTATGCTCTGATAATGCCTGTGGTGCCAGGAGCTGCAATAAGAGGTTCTTCAATTCAGTCCTATAAGTGACAATGCATGTGTCTGAGAGAGGTCTTCACTGACCTGGAAATGCAGAAGCTCCTTGTCATAGTCCACAGTGAGCTTAAGTGTCCTGCAAGACCAGAGAACACAAGAGAGTATTTGGAGAGCTGAATGTTGGTTCCTTAGCATGTAATTTGCTTCTACTCACAAATATATAAACATACATGTAATACATTCTGCAACTGTTAGAGCCTTTCTGCCCCAGCATTTAGTTGCTGTTATTGAAATTCAAATGCTTGAGTTTTTAAGACTTGAATCTTAAGCTCGAAATAGGAGTCAATCATATGGAAGTCATCAAGGTTACTAATAGACTGTATTTAGTGTGAACAGTAATAGTAGAGTGTTACCCAGTCAGGAAATTTGTCTTGTAGGAATAATGGAGCCAAATTCTCACTCACATCAATGTAAATCAGGAGTGACTTCCATTAATTAAAGGAAATTACATCTGTAAAAATTGCCATGAGAGGAGAATGATATCTGCTTTATGTTTTGAACAATTAAATGCTTGAAATGGGCATTTTGACTATATATGCTCTGATAGGATTTTAAATTGTCAGAATAAGTTAAAATGGCTGCTTTTCCTATGCATAGGATGGTTTCAATTGTGCAGCTATTTTCTTAGTGCTGTATGTTCCCCATTATACAAAAAAATCCCTTTAAGTTTGTTAAACCTGTAACTACAAAATGTGACTGCTCTTTGTATTTTTTTTTATATAAGCATATATTGTGCAAACTAGGTAAGAATAACAAACATTGGTAATAAGCCTAATGTGAAAGTGGCTGTTAATATACTATGAAAAGTAGTGTGTGTCTCTCTTGAAATGGAAACGCAGATACTGCAAAATCTCTAGGGAATGATGATGTAGAACCGAAAAGTTCAAATGGAACTTTACCATATGCTCTGCTTTCCTTGATGTAGGTTTTGTTTCTTCCTCACTCAGTAGTCTGCCTCGTGTCCATTGGGCACTCTGCATGCTGCTGGAGATGAACAGAGAAACACTTTTATCAGAATCAACTGATTTCTCAAATGATGTCACCAGCACCCTGGGCTGCATTTAAGATGTATGGTAGAAGGGTGTAATTCCCAGATTATTTAAGTCAGTATTCCCTGTGTTTTTTCAAATGGGGAAATTAAGTTGTTCAGATCAAAGAGGGACTTTGTGAAGAAAGTGTTAGAAAGGAGGGACAATTTGTGCTGAATTATATCATCGTTCTCTTAGAAATATTAACCTACACTGCCCCAGCAGTGTGAGTAAATTGTTGCTCAAGTTGGGGCCAATATGTTGGTATGAATTCTTTGTATTTTGAACTTGTGAACTGAATACCCTGAAGTTGCTGGAAGTTTCAGCAGAGTGGTCTTGGGGAATCTGTGGGACTCGGCATGCCAAAGCCAGGGAGGGTTGGTACTGCAATGGCCCTGCTGCCCTCCATGTGACACACCTCATGAGGGGTGCATGGCCTCATAAGCAAGGTCAGCTGTGTGAGGCCCCTGGAAGATGCTCTCTAGAGAAGTGTTCATGTGGGAACTAAGGAAAAAGTAGGGCTGTACTTGCTGACAGTCTCTACTCTCTGTCAGGCAGATCCCAGTTAAGTCCATAAAGTTGTAGAGTGTCTTTTCAGGTCACTGTCAAATCAGTCATTGTTGCCTTTTGCAGTCCACAGCTGCTGAGGAGGTTTTGCTCACATCCAGTCAGCTTTTTTATCAAGGTGTGCTCAGAAAAAAGTAGGGTGCTAGTTTTGGCTGTGCTAGACTGAGTAGTGCTTTAGATAGAGGGATACTAGTAAGAAATATAAATCTCCTTGGGAATGAGGAATGTATTGCCCATCTGAAACTCTGGTATATTTTTGACAGGATTCATGTAAGGTCCATTTCTGAATTGTGCCTGTGTTTTTAGTGACCCTGATCTGTCATGGTCTATCATAAACAGTGAGGAAGTTGCTGGGGAAACACTAATTTTTGTCACATTTTTATGAACAGTATGTCTCCCTCAGTATCCCTATGCCCTGTTCTAAGATCTTTCAGAACTATAGTTGCTGCCTAATAGAGCTATAGTCTATGGTTGATATAGAATGTACTTTTTTCCACTATTCCCCCCCATTAAAAATAATAATAGCCTATCAACACAATACATTTTGGAATATCTGTTTTTATTTTCTTTAGATTTCCCAAGTCTGTAATTTCATCTTGAAGCTTTTTTTCAGCTACAAACTATACAAATTTACATGATTAGCAAGATATGTGCTGGAAAGGAGAAAGAACTGAATATGAAGGGATGAGTATCCATTTTCTCAGTGATTCAGCACTGATCCTTTAAATTTGTGGGGTTACGTCCTGGGTATATAATGTATCGAAGGTGCTTAATATATGTTTTGACATATATATATAGAGAGAGATATATAATGGATCTAAGGTGCTTAATGATAATTGTATATAGAAATCTCCATGGCCAGATGGTGTTCACAGTGAATCTATAAACGAAGACTGCTTTTACTGATCAATGTTATAAAAAATCCTGAAACACAAAACCCCCATGAACGCAGTCTGAAGGGCAGACTGGCTCTATCCCTATCACTTTTCCCAGTTGTTCCACTTGTTTCTCGTACTTCACCAAAGATCACCTCTTGATTCACTTAGTAATAACTGATTTGACTTCTGATGCTCCATGCCAGTAGTTATTTCAATACAGTGTTTTGAGCAGGGGGAAGGGAAGCCTGAAAATCCATATAGATAGGTGTATACATGCATATATGTCTGCACACACAGAGACTTGAAATGTCTTTCAGCTCTTCGGGGTCTTTAGACACAAGTTGTGATCCGTGTTGTTTTGTTGGGTTGACATAATTTTCCTTTTTCCCTTTGCTGTGTGCTGGCTTCTCCTAAAAACCACTTCATGCCAACTCAGGAAAAGAAATTCCTTCCTGGAAGGCAGGGTGTTCAGAGACCTGGGTGATGCTGCTGAAACAGAGACTACAAACTGTACAGTATAGACACATTTCAAAAGAGGTGCATGCTGGGGGGTGCGGGGGAAGGGGGAAGGTGATATTTGCACTAATTTGTATTTTGTATCATTTAGCACTTCCCTTTGTCAGCGCTGAAACAGAAAAAAAATCCACGAAGTGTTCTCTATTGTTATATTAGTGAATATGAAAGTGCTGCTTTAGTGGTAAAAGTATTAATCATTTGTGTTTCCAACAGTCCAAAATCCAGAGCTGTACAGGTGACATAGTAAGTTTTCGTTATTTCGCTTGTCTGGTTTCATACAATACTGCTTTTAAAATTGATATTGAACTTTAATGTTTATGGAAACAGCTGTCAGTATGCAGAAGATTAAATGAAGCAGTAGAAAGAGCGTGCAGTAAATAAGTATAACAAGATGTAACTGATAGAGTAGCTATGATGTCCCAATTAATACAACTTGGTATTTTTTGCGGTGGGCTAGTTACTCAGCACTTCTCATCTTGATGTTGGATACAGCAGGTATAAGTTAGCCTATGTATTCTCCATCATTCTCATGTGCACCTAGAAAAACTGGTCTCAGAAGAGAGACTTTTAAATTCATTATTATTTTTTATATTCTTTTTTTCCCTGAGGTTTAAGTTACACTGTGATATATTCGCAGTTACCACAGGTATACAGACCCTGGGATACAGGACCTGACATATGAGGGTACAGCAAATAAAACTGAGTGACTAGGCAATAAAATGGCAGGTAAAATTCAGTGCAAGCAAGTGGGAAGCATCTTCACGTGGGAAAGAAATATCCTTTTTGCTTTATCTCTGTGTACATGTTAACTCAAAACCTCCTGCTTCTCATCTCCTTCCCAGGTCTGTACAGAGGTCTCTGAAGGGCCAGACAAGCAGGAAGGTAGTTTCTCCTGAAGGCATCAGCCTTTCGAACTGGGCTCCTTGCCTAGGAAAGGACTGTGGGATGAGCAAAACCTGGGAATGAAAGCCTAATTATAGAATAGGATGAGTCTGGTAGGGTTTGGAGCTTCAGGAGCATGCAGTAAGCTCTCTCCACTAGTGCTCAAGCTATAGGAGCATCCAAACCTTGCAAATTGCTGTCTTACACCCTGCAGCAACCTTCTACTTTATTACTTTTAAAGAGTAGGATCTAGCATTGCTGTAAGTCGTTGGCCATCCTTCTCTTACCTTCAGGATGTATCTGCTGAGGCCTGCACTGTCTGATCCCAGACTGACTCTGGTGGCAGTATTTGCCATCAATGAAAAGGCATCTTCATATTTGCAGAAACTTGAAAGTACCAGCTTCTAGGCTGATTTTGAAGAATAATTCCAATGGTTAGGAGAAAAAAATGTCTTGTCAGATAGCTGAGGAGGCACAAGCAGTACTTTTGTCTGCTGTGTCTTCTATCTACAGGTATTGCACAGTAGCTGAACTACAACTCAATGATTCATAAGGCTAAACTTGGTAAAGGAAACTGCACTAGGTGCTAATAGCTTTATGTGAGAATTTTAAAATCTTATGCATTTATGGATAAAAATCCTGGACACTGGGAAAAAAGCCATTTGCATTACAGGGACTTAAATTTACACTCCACTAAGTCTGCATGAAACCAATTACAACACTAACTTTGTTTTCTCCTTAGTGGCAGTTTTCAGTTTCACCATCAAATTAGAGGTCAATACCCTTAACAATATTGATCTTGGCTCTTTAGTGAAATATGGAGGGATGTATATTGATCTTTAGCATCTGAAGTGCAAGCTGGAGGACTGAGCAAAGAAAAATGTAGATAACCTTTTTTCCAGGAGAATGTTTCCAGACATTCAAACAGAAACTTGAGTATTAGAATTTCATAAATCCCTGTGTTCAGCGTGGGATTTTTGACTGACTTTTGTACTTGCTACATCAAAATGGCTGGTATAAAACATAAGTTACTATGTTGAATAAATGAGCATTTCACACCTTCCCAGGAGTCCTCAACTGAGCATCAGTGTAAGGAGGGTTCAGCCTGCCTGCAGCATCTCACAGAGATATGGCACAGCTTGGCCAGCTCCAAGGTGGAGTCCAGGAGGATGCAGTGAAGTTTTAGCGCCACACTCAAACAAGCTCACAAAGCTGCCCTAAAGCGCAGTGTCTTTTGATGAAGGCTGGCAGGTGTTCAGATAACTCAAGTGCAGGTAAGACAAGTACAGAGCTGTGAAAAAAATTGCACAGACACGTTTTAAAGTTAGATTCATTTTCAAGTCCAGGTGGACTTTACTTCACTTGCTTAAAAATCTTTTATGTGGAGATGGAGATGCAGCCATTAGTTAAGAAAGGCATTTTTTTTATGCTAGCACATCAAGGCGGATTAGGAAGAAGGATAAGATGCTTCTCTATCCATGGACTGTATTGTTTGTTGGCTCCGCCTGTGATTTGAACCATACTGTGAAATCCGTACTTGCTTTTAGCCTCATATCGGGTCCCAATCTATTATAAAACAGCACATTCCCACTGCTTCTTTTCAAGCTCTTGCTGACAGTTACAAGAATAGTTCAGAGCTGCTCTGAGCAAGGGATGCTTCTCTGAAGGAGGCTCTTTCTGTGGGAAGTTTCAGCAGAACTGAAGGCAGAATGTCCTTGTGTAGTTGCCCAGGATAAAGGGAGGGGTGTTCTGCCAAGCATGTACAGTAATTCATGCAAAAAACCCACCACACAGATATTTTTGAAAGCATATGAAAAATATATGTGCAATATGTCACCTTTCCAGGCATAGTGCCAGAGTACTGAGTTCTTCTGGGCTTTTGTCTTCTGTAGAATGCCATAAATTAGAACAGCAAAGGCAAAACTAGAGGAAAGAGGGAGGGAAAAAGATGGGAAGAAGGCTACTTTTTGGCATCTTAATCTTACACATGTCCCTGTTCATAAAACTAAGCGTCTGATTCCTCTTTTCTCCAGACTGCACTGTGCTCTTCCTTGGTGTGGAGTATATGATAAGGCACTTTGCTAAGGATTCAACTATGTGTAGCTGAATTAAGTTTTCTTTCATGTT
Organism: Psittacus erithacus; assembly: GCA_009867235.2. Lineage (NCBI taxonomy): Eukaryota > Metazoa > Chordata > Aves > Psittaciformes > Psittacidae > Psittacus > Psittacus erithacus. The sequence continues at coordinate 8,545 of WYDI02012458.1, forward strand.
GATTTTGATCTTGTTGCAGTCATGGGTACATGTTAATCGCAACCTAACTGCTTTGCCAGGTATTGGCATGCTCTGCATGTGGGGAAATTCAGACTGAGATGGTTCTCACGTAGTTGATTTTTACAGTCTGGACTTTTTTTTGTTCTTCTGCAAGAGCATGGAACAGTTGGTGTGGAATGAGGAAACTTGCTCAGAATTTTTTGGAGTGAAGTTAATACGTGCAGGAAACATCCTGATGACGTAGGTTGCCCAGCCATTTTCCAGTAGTGAAGACTCTTCAAAATTTTTATAAACTATGTCTAATGTCTTTGACTTTCATAGATGGTGTTTGATATTTAACTGGAAGCCCTTGGGTTTACAGAAATGCCACAGCTCCTTCTCCCATGTATGCTAGTTAACTGGATTATAAACTATTACTTGTTGCAATTTCTCTTCCATATTCTTGTTTTCCCCAAGAAAATTATTATATCTAGTCTAATTAATATATGAATATGAAGCACTCTGAAGAACTAAAACTTAATTTAGCCAAAGGGGCAGCAGTGACACTGCATGCTACATAAAGCACACAGTGCAGAACCAAAGTAGCAATCCCAGTTTGAGGAGCACCTGCTGGGCTCTCATCCTGCCAATACGCTTCCTGCCTAGTGCTCACGTCCCCACCTGGCATGTGCGAGGTCGTCTGGTGGCACTGTGGGCAATTGAAGTGAAGGAAATGGCACTGTAACAGTATGATCAAATTGTTTATTAATTTATAAAAGAAAATAATCACAGTATTGTAAATTGAGAGCAAATGAATTGTCATCATGCCCTCAAAAGTTAGAAATTGCTACATTTATGGTTGCCCACTGAGCCTTAATTTTTCCCCCAGCTTTTCTGATGCAATCTTAAACTCCACAATGGTATCCTGTGTTTGTGGTGCTACTTGCAGTACAGAAGTTGCACACAGAAACAGATAGAGGGAAGATTTCTTGGGCCTCTCTAATTCTGGCATGTGCTAACTTTCAATTGGGTGACTTTGCTGCGTCCTTTAATATAGCTATTTTTGTGTGTATGTGTGTATAAATTAAAAATAGCTCTATAGAAATAACTTTAAAACCCTGGAGTATTTAATAGCGAGCAATTCCTTTCTATAAAAATTTATAACAACTTATAAAATGTAATCAACAGAGAATTGTGCCCCCGCTTTTGAATTCTTTAGGTGGTTTTAAAAATAATACTTTAAGGATGTTGGAAATGGCAGCATGAAGTGTTTCTTTCCTGTTGAATTGTTGCTAAAATAAATGATTCCAACTGTATGAAAAATATGCAAAGCCTACCACTGTTACACTTGAGCCTGTGTGAAGGCACCTTCTTTTGATGGGGTAATTGCTTTGGCATATATAAACATAATTTATTTTACTGAGATTTAAAGTTTAAACACCAAAGTTCTTCAAAATGAGGTTCCAACAATGTACTGTTTTACTATGTCTACAGCCAGAGGTGTTCATCTCAGGTCAGTTTATTTTAAATATTAGGGGTTTATCTCACCTTTATTTGATGTAACTGTTTTATTTTCAGCAAGCAGTAAACACTGTAGTAGAGGTCCGATACAAAGAAGCTATAAAGAAATATTTTTTTAAAAGCAGCATCTAAAAGTCTTGTGAGGATTGTGGGATAGTTTAAAACACTGTTTAGATAGTAGGCAAAATACCAAATCTGTTGCAACCAGATAAAATGGAAGTTGAAGAACTTTACATTATCACTGGAGATGGCAAAAATGTCAACTGTTTTTAATGGTTTTAGGGAAATTAAAATATATTTCCCCAACCAATATTTTTTTAGGAAAATTGTGGATGAGGGTGTTTTGTTTGGTTTTGGGGTTGGTTTTTTTTCATTTTTTTGGATGGTTGGTTGGTTTTGAGATATTAAAGGTAGAAAATATTATCCAGTTTTAATTTCTTCATATGAAGCCTAAACATAATGACCAGAATGAAAATAATAAGTAAAAATATTTGGGCCCCAAAGCTATGTTTCGATCCAAAGAAAAAATAAATAAAGACTCTCTTTGCTATAATCTCTTTATTAGGCTCACATGTCATAAGAGTATCCACTGTGTCAAACAGTGGTTGGGTACAACAAATCCTGGCATTACACTCCCAAGTCTTTGTTGAGAGCCACAGGGTAAATCTGCAGCAATAGAACAGATTCCCACAGCTGTGGTGTCTGATTATATAGGGTGCTCTAAAAATTAAATCTTGTTTAAACAAGATAACAGGAGAAAATCATAATATGAGGTCAAATGTAGATAACCAATACAAATACTCTTCTATAATGAAACATTTTCCATTGATGTGCACAACTTTCTTGCTTTCATAGCATGCATATTTGTAAATAATGAATTTTAATGAATGAATGCTAATTACTGTAGATGAAAACAACTCTCAGAAAGTTCAGAACTGGATTTTAAGTAGAGCTTGTTGGCATTAACATGAGGCATATTTTAGATAATATTCCTTGAGCAGCTAAGCTTTGCAGTCTTATTGGGTTTCTTGTCCTGCCATCTATTGCCTTCTGAAGTCTATGAGCTCGACGGATGATTTATATGCTCTATGTATCCGAAGTGGGCTAGTAAAATATGTTCAGTAGTCTTGACTTGTGCAGGGTTCTGACGAAATGCCTTATTTAGGGACGAAAAGGAACAGCTGACCACTAGGTTTGACAAACTTGCTCCTCTCACATGTCTCTCAGGGAAGGGAAATTGTGCTTCAAGCCAGTCTTCTCAAAGCCCTCTCCTCAAAGCTTGCTAGCTTGCTGTCCACAAAAACCAAAACCATCACAAAGCCCCGCAAAAGTTTGAAGAATATACTCATTCTTCTAACATCACTGTCGGTGCAGCTTTGCAGAGCACAATTTCCCCTTATAAACATATTCATGTTCTTTTTGCAGGCTCTTTTAAACTAAACACATGGTGACTGGGGTCCTACTGACCCTTTGCTGGCTGCAGCACTTTACAGTTCAACAGCATGAACCTGCTGCTGATTAGTCTTCCCAGGAGCATGAATGACACTGTCCTAACTCCAATAAGGAAATCTTACAAGTTGTTTATTTTCATTAGACTGTTACACTGTAATATACATAGCTGATTACACTGATCTTGCAAAAATCCCAAGGTATATGATAGGGTGGACTTTTCTGTTCATTTTTAGTTTCTGCTGTTTGCTTGTGGGTATCTTCTTCTCTCTTACATTTCAGCAGATTGGTGTCCTGTCACCAATATCAGCAAGATCAGGATTGTGCTACAGCCATCCTTGGCCCTTTTTATCAGGCCAAAAATAACATCAGCACAATCTAGTGGTGCCAAGATTGTAACAAGCTATAATGACATATGTTTTTTGGGGGGAATTGAAGCTGTGGCTGAATAAGAATGATAATAATAGTTGTTTGGATAGTGCTGGTGGTGGTTGCAAGTAGAGAAATACTGCTCTGTGCCATTCAGAACTCCTTGGATACATAACTAGCTTGTCATTGTTGGGATGTTGGTATGCATTTAGAAATTTCCTTATCAAATGCAAAACTGGTATGAGTGTTTGTAAACAAAATTTAGGCCAGTTCCCAATGGACATCATCACAAACCAAATCACATTGCCATGGATAATAGTCTTTGCTCGGAGTAGCCTTTCCATGTATGATGGTAGAGACTGAAAAATCTGTGTATTACTTAAAACTAATATGTAAATCTAAAAAAATCATTGCATGTCTTCTGCTGCCTTGGAAAGCCGCAATGCATTCAAAAGCCTGCATTGACTTAAGAGTCAGTAGAGACCAGCTATTCCTTTGTTGTATGTCTCAAAGAATATTATATATCTGGGCTGCTTTTCCAGTGTAGTCCCAAGTTCATTTTGTGTAATTGTTCAATGTTTATGAGCCATTTTAGTTTTCAGTTTCTATTCTGATTTGAGATAAATCTTCTTGAGCACTAGTTTCTACCCTATAGTGCTTGGAAAACCAGGAGAGTACTCACTGGCCTTTCTACTTGCTGGGAAGTATGTCTTACTTATGTCTGTATGCCTCCTTACTGCGCAGATCAGAGGCTTTTGTTATTGCTCTTCTGTTATTATCCTGTTTACACCAGCTAGCATCTCTCCAACAGCATGTGGAAGCCTGTAGCTTGCTCATAAGCCAGTTGCAATCCTGCAAAGCTAAGACAGAAAGGAAAAATATGTAAGAATTTTACATCAGAGGGTATTTAAAGAATATTATGTCATGGAGCTAGTGTATCTTGGCTACCATCTCTTTCTTGGATTATTTTAGTGGCTGTGTCTAGCTTTCTACTAGCTGTGCTACATTTTAATGGCTTATCATAATCATAAAAATGCACCTATTACCTCCATCCAAAATATGGAGGGTATATTTAGGGATGATGCATAAAACTGGGAGCTAGTGAGCTCATGTTAGAAATAAAGTAAAAGCCATCTTTACAGTGTTGTGACAAGAGTTCCTTATGCAGCAAGGCCTCCTGGGAGCTGTGACTTGCCATTTATGCAGCCTCAGAGCTAAGCCAGACACCTCCAAGCTTCCCCAGGGAAGAGCAATCTCTGGGTTGGGTAAGGCAGCAAGCTCTTTGCAGGTTGAATGTTGCAAAAACTCCTTGTCACTTCTGATGGGAGCACTCAACGTCCTGGTATCTGAATAAGCTTAAAAGTTATAATTTTCATTTGATTTCCTACATTCTGTAGTTCTTACTACTTTCAGAATCTATTATAAAGTCATTGAGAAGAGGGAACAATATTCTTTCTGGCCAAGTATTAAAAATACCATCACAATCGCTTGTATTTCACAATTAACAATCTTTCCAATGAGTTCTAAAAACTAAAATAATTAAAAAAAAAAAGATCTTTTCAGTTGCTTCTCTTTAAGTGGTGAGAGCTGAAATGGGCTCTTCTGTGCTAGGTCTTGGGAGGAATATTAAGAGGAGAAAGAAACTGGATAAAGCAGGTCAACTAGATTAGAAAGAATCTTCCCAGGTTTCATTCGTTTCCTCCGTGTAACTCCTGCAGGAACTGCACTAATGAAAACCAGGAACTTTCTGACCTAGCAAAGATGTGTGTAATAGAGAAATAAATAATAAGACACCCTCTGGGCCCCTATCTTCAGCTGTGGTAAATGAGTTAACTCTGGCAGAGTTGTACTGAATTCTAACAACTGAGGATCTGCTCTTTATAATTTGCCTACTTGGAGCAGCTATGTGTTTCTTTTTTAAGTAACAAGGAAGCAACTTGTTAGTCAAGTAAAGAATATATATTGATATATGTATTTTTTCTGCCTCTATAAACAATGGACTAAAAAACATATTATGTCCAAAGTTGCAAGATCAAACATGCAAGAAATTTATAAGCTTGGAGAGAGGAAAAATGTTTCCTTATCAGTTGTTCAAAGGAGAATAATTTACTATACAAAAAGAAACATTACAGATGTGATGCAGATGGGGACCATAAAATCCTCAAATCAAGATGCTGACCTGATATCCATCAGTCATTGCTGCATAAATCCTCAAAGAATGCTTGGTGTGGGAAATAGGCCTTCTCGGCATAATATTTTAATTTCAGCCAAATTATTGATACAGGATAAAATGAAGTTGAGGATGTTGCACCAGCATCACTACATCCACCATTCTATTTCTAAAGCTGCCAGATTTTTAATAGGAACATATCTGAAACAAAAAATTTCAGAGTTACTATGCACAAATTCATGGCTTGTTTCCAAGGCAGATTACTTCTCTCAACGTTTCTATCTTTCTTCTCATATAATGTAAAAAGAAAGTATTAATCATGCAAATATCAATATTTAATGACTATGTGTTTAGTGCCTGCAAAGCACTTGAGAGATAAAAAGCGCTATATATGTAGGATGCTTAATCCTTGCCTTATCTTAGTTGGCTACAAAAGGGCTGGGAACTGGTTCATCTTATCTGGAAAGGCAGGTCTCTGGTACTTGTGATTTGTGGTGTAAAATAATCCACTCCAAACTTACTGAGCTCTATGACAGTCTTTTCATTCACTTCAACCTGCTTTGGAAATTCACACTATAGAAACAATTGCATGGTAATGAGTATACAGCTCAAACCTAAAAATATACTAATTAATTTAACAAATGTTTGGAACATTTGGCTAGCTAATTACAATGACATAACGAGTGCTGCAGATACCATTGTTACCTTATGCAATTATATAAATGAAGATCTACTGTCTAATGAGGGACTGCGCAAAGAGGATGGTTGTAGAAAAGAAGTCAAGCGTAAGCTTTTCCGGCATGTTAGCAATGCCATGAAAAATATATCAATATGGCCTTTTGAAAGTGAGTCACAGCCCCTCTCCTGAACTACCTCCTTTTTATTGAGGAGTTTCTTTTGGGCAAGTTAGCAAGAATTAATGGGAACTTATGAAACTGTTGCTGAATGGCTAAGAAGCTTGTGTACACGAGTAATCTGCTGAAGCTGGCCATGAGCAATCACTGGGGAGATAGAGTTCCAAAAGGAAAGTGTTTTTCTACCGAGTCTCGCTTGCTCTTCTTACTTTCTGTTTCTGTGTGTTACTGGAACTGTTGAGGTTTAACTGGGAGATGCAACATAAAGAAAGTTGTTTCCATAGGTGTCACTTTTGTCAACATAATTCTCAGTTGTCTGCTGGCACATAGCACTTTTCTCAGCTAGGAGAAAATTAGGGGAGAAAATATTCAATTCATGTATTCTGGGAGAAGGTTTATTCGGTGGGATCCTGGATTTTGCCTTCTAGAGGAGGACATGTTCTCCCTAAAACATTCTGCTTAAAATTTTTTTCTGTACTTAAAAACCTGTCTTGCAAACAAGTATCAAAACCTACTATTCACAAGACTTAAACATGTATCAAAATTTGGGCTGTTTAGGCAGGGGAAGAGAAGCCTTCCAGTGTCTGAAGGGGGCCTAAAAGGATGCTGGAGAGGGACTCTTCATCAGGGATTGTAGCAATAGGGGTGATGGGTTTAAACTTAAACAGGGGAAATTCAGGTTAGATATAAGGAAGAAGTTCTTTACTGTGAGGGTGGTTAGGCACTGGAACAGGTTGCCCAAAGAAATGGTAAATGCTCCATCTCTGGCAGTGTTCAAGGCCAGGCTGGACAGGCCATAAGCATCCTGGTCTAGTGGAACGTGTCCCTGCCCATGGCAGGGGGTTGGAACTGGGTGATCTTAAGGTCCTTTTCAGCTCAAACCATTCCATGATTCTATGTGCTTACCTTTGATTTTATGCATAAATCTCCTCAGTTCTTCTGAAACATTTGCTGAAAAGGTATGGATGTGTTTTAGAACAGGCCTGTCAAAGTGACGAAGTCTCTATCAAGCTGTACGTACAATGGACTTCTTCCACATGGTGAGGTGGCTTAATGACAGTGCAGTGGCTGTTTGGTCCAAAGTGATAGGAGGGAAGCTTACGGCTGAAAATAAGACCTGGCAGCCCAAAGTCAAAACTGGTAGGGTGGAAATATCTGAACACTGCATGATACAGGAACGGGAAAAATAATAAAGTAGTTAGGAAAGAGAAGATCATGGTTGCCTTGGAAGGCTGGAGGGCAGGTTGCCTCTCATGGTGTTACGATAGCAAGCTTGAACTGTGAGAAGAGAGCTGCTGTCTACGGTAGAGGATGGTGCAAACCAGTGCCACATTTAGGGCAAGAGTATGTTCATTAGTGAGTGAAAAATTAATCATTTGATGAAACTGCATGGAGTTACATTTCCATTTGATAAATAGGGGAGCATGAATAGAGAATGCAGGTACGGTTAATTTATTTCACCAGGATTAAAAATAGGGCCTGAAACTTGCTGGGTGACACAATTTCCTTATATTTTGCAGACCTGTAACAACTACACTCTCTCCAAGGTGTTTGTCTGGAGACCAGTGGACACCTTAATGCAGGCAGCTAGCAGTCCTGCTGAAGGCAATAGGGAAGACTAACACTCCAAAACAAACAGTGCTCTCTCCGTGTTGAATACCCATAGTATTTTCAATGCAGGATGCTGACTAGTGTCTGCTTGGACCAAAAGCTGATGTTGGTTGGTTATAATTAGCTTGAGGCTCTTCTCCATGCTCAGAATTCAGTGCTGCTGGTGTAGGAGTCAAAACAATTATCAAGAATGCAGGAGGCTGTGATTTAAATCTATTTACATAATTTTGCTATGTTTTTCTTAAAATATTTCTGTGTCATTGAAGGATCTTTCCTGGGTTGTCCTTGCTAGAGTTATTTTGGCAATTTTCCTGAAAAAATAGCTTTCAAGGAAAAAGAAAAGGACCTCCTGTGAGGGACTGGGCTGGTGGAGGTTCGAGCCATTCGCTGGAGGCAAGTGAGTGAAGGTGGCATGGCGCTTCCCTGAGCAGGAGCAGTGCCAGCCCTTGTCCCTCTCCATCAGTGTCTCCCCCATCCAACCTCTGTGTTCCTTGTACCATAAAATCATTTCCTCCTTGACTAGGACAGCTTTGAAAAATGTCTCTGATTTTTGAACAGTTGGGGTCCTATGGGAAAGAAGGTCCATCCTTTAGTGACATCGAAAAGGAGAAGAAAGGAATGGAGAGTCACTAACTCAGGGTGTACTGAGTGTGTGACACTCCATTGGACTAATTAGTAATTAAAAACTCCAATAACTTTCACTTGGATTTCTACTCAAACTTACGAATAATTTGTCACATCTTTTAAACAGTAAGCTGCACTAGCATGATCAAAACAATGTATTCCCTTGTCTTCTCTGATGCCTGTTAGCAAAAAACAGCAGTGTACTACACAGTGTCTGTGATTTGAGACTTTAGATTTGATGGCTTTGGTTCATTCAGAGATATTATTTTTAAAGGCCTCTTTGCTATGATTTTTAGTAGATGGTACTTGTGAACCAGCACTCTGAAAAAAGTGCATTTTGTATGGGAAATAGTTTTATTATAAGCTGACACTCGCCAAAAAGTAAGACAGGAGACTGAGTGAGGGAAAAGAAAAAATTTCTACCTTTTATTTGTTGGAGGATGTGCAGCTGTGGGACAACAGAGGACATATTTGGGATTCAATTCAGGCTCAGGGTTGGAAATGCTCTTTTCCAATCAGAAGCATACAGGTGAGACATGCTTTGTGTCTTTTCTGCCTACCATCAGAACAGATTCAGGTGCATGCATTATGCATGAGGCAAGTACCGTAACTGATGCAGAATAATCCATAAAACATGAAGCTGATGTTATGAATAATTAAAGCACAAACACACTCAGAAACACCTGCATGCAGTTAATAGGATGGGTTGGACTTGGCCTATAAAAGAGATAGAATTGAAACTGTCCCTTCTCCCTCTTGCTTGTACTTGGTCTGTGTGCAGAGCGTGCTGCAAGGCGCAGCTCCTGGGGCACCCCCTTGGTTTTCCAGACCCCTGTTTGGAAGGGAGTAAACACTGTGACTTGCCTCTGCTACAGCTGCAGAAAGGCCATGGTATCTGTTTCCAGAAAAAAATTGCCAGCGTGTTTCCTTGTTATAATATTGAAAAGGCTGAACTTTCAGTCTCCTGGTAAGTAAATGCCAGTTTTGTTTAGAGACTGTGAAGAAAGATGAAATATTTAGCTTTTATCAATAATGTACCCTCTACGTAACAGTGCCTACATCAACACATGATCTGTGACAAACTTTCACAGATCCCCTGATGTATTTGAGTAAAGCTCAAGGTTTTTTCTAACTTGTAGGAGATGAATAACTTTCTGAAGTCCCTGCAGAGAAGAGAGTGAAGGGTGAGAGCTGAGCTAATAGTATCAGCAGAAGAGAAGGTCATATAAATTATTACTGCTTGTATGGCTTGTTCGCTAACCCACTCACATGGTGTTAGCATTCTTACCTAATACTTTCATGATCTCAGTGGAGATCTTGGATCTGTTAAACTAGACATTGATCGCAAGAGACCAGAGGAAAACATTCTTGCCCTAAAGCACTGGTTTTTAATGGAAGGGGCAAATTATGGGATTTTTTCTGAAGTTAAATGGCCATTTTCTTTTTAGTTGAATAAAGCTAGGAAAAATACAAAGATTCATAGCAGAGATTGATTGTATTTTTAACTGAAAAGGGGAAAAAGGTTCTGTCATTCTAGGAAGCTTCCAAAAGGTGTTTTAATTTATATCTCTGTTACAGTGATTTGAACGTAATTGAAAATATGGTCAGTGGTTTATTTTTTATAACTGTGCACATATCAAACTGCAATACACTGGTTTTTATACTGCATCTGTCATGAAGGAATTATAGCTTTGTTTTCAGCAATCTTAGATCTTTGTTATTTAAACTATCTTCTTTGGTTTCATGTATCGGATCCTAAGGAACTCTTATTTCATAGAGAGAAACCATGTATTGCTGAAAAAAAGATGGCTTCAAAGCTAAAAAATCACAGTGCTTTTGCTGGATCACACAGGGTGGACTGAGTGCTCAAGGGTTTAAATGTATATGGTACAGATGATCAATAGAAGCTGGACCCATGGGTCTCAGTGAGTATGAATCTGCTAAAGGAACAAAGCTCTAAGAGTTCAGCAAGACCAGCCCTTACAGTGACAGTTTGGATGCATGTCTGTTTGCAAGACAACGGTTTTCCTGTCGTTTCAGAGCTATGAGTTAATTTCTAGTTTTCCAATAGACTCGCTGTCTTGATACTGTGGGATCTGCTTATGTTTTCTGTTCTCAACTGATACACCTGAAGTGTGTCCCTATTCAAATTAGGCTATAGACATTAGACAAAAGGAAGTCAGTTTTCAGTTAATTCTAGAACTAGGACAACAGCCCCTTTGGAAAATGCTGTCGTTATGAAAACATTACTCAGATGAGCCTGGCAAAGCACACAATGATTGTGTGTGCTTCTTTAGATCATTTTACCATCTTCTGTTGCAGAACTCAAAGTTCTGAAATACTTTCTGTGGCTTGTGTCTTGGATCAGGCATCAACAAATCATCATTTGTGCTTATCTCCTGAGGTTAGACTAAATGCTGAAATATTTTAGCATGATTTATTGCTAGGAAATAGCCAGTGGCTTTTTATTCTCTTGCATCTAGAAGCCATTAGATTCTGGAATAAAATACGTTCTCCTCAGGCCTCAGTCTTTAATAACACAGACCTTCAGGGCTGTAGAAAGCATTCAGATACCATGAACTGTGTTGTTTATAAAGATAAAAGAAAACCCAACAACAAGCCTAAACCAAATAAACGCTGTATATTACTATGGAGGAAGTCGAGCTATCACTAAGTCCCTACCTTGATTTTTCAGTTCAGAGTCATTTTACTCAGTGGTAAACAAATGTTCTTCATAACCATGGCACTATTGCTTCCCTGTACAGGAAATGAAGGAGCCGAAGTGGCACTGGGGCGTGGACAATACCAATTATGCATCCAGCATCTTCCCCACTGGCAGATAAAGGAATGCTTTTGCATGTCAAGCCTTTCTCTGTTTTTTAAATTATTTTGTTAGGGAGCAAATTTCCTGGTAGTTCTGGCCTCCTAAGGGGGAGGAACGCATTTTTGTAAAGATTAAGTTGGGGCTTCCTTTGCCATAATGTCTTTTGGCTGCTAGAAAACTGTTCCTTCATCACCGACCACCACAGAACTTCACAGGCTTCCCGTGAGCTGAACTGACAGATAAGGTGTTCTTCACAAAAAGCCTACATTTTTCTTTCTATAATTGCTGAGTACTTCTTTTAATAGGCAGTAAATGAATGTAAACAGAATTCCAAAATATAATCATCCTGTCACACCAAAGGAGTTCACACACACACACACATCCTGGCAAGAATAAGGTTGTTAAAAATTAGTTTCCTAAAACTACTTTAGCCTTTGAGTTTGTTTTTAATTATGGCTTTACATCAATTTCAAGAACTTTTTATCTTCAAACCTGCTTTAAAAAGGACCCGTGTGTGCTGATGAATTCAGCTTTAAGCACTTTAATGTTGGAAAGTAATTGCTGTACACATACAGCAGCTGCTGGAGGGACAGATAAAATAAGCGTGTTTAAATTATTTTGTCCTCTTTCAGTCAAGAATTGAAAAAGGACATATCGCAGTCTTGTGACCTCTGAAAATGTATCTGCATGCAAAGAAAGCCATGTTTATTTTAGCTTTCACACTTGCAACATCATCACCATCAGACTGATCATGCAGTTTATGGACATTCTAATCATCTAGTTCACATTATGTCACTTACATAAAGTGACTTCAAAGCTGCTGGTTGTACCTCCTATTACCATCTGAGATCTAATAGATGCATCTTCTGGTAAGTCATTTTATTTGAAAGACCTGCACACCTGCTGCAGTAGGAATCTTGTATAATATATATAAGCTCCTGTAGAATGTTTTGATACTAATACTGTGCTCATGGCTCCAAAAGAGACCTTGCCAGATGATTAAATGAATCTTGCAGAGCACTGAATTTTAATTGCTCTGGGGATACTGAGAAAGAATAGCATTGACTGACTAACTTTGTATAAGTTTATTAAGAGTTGTTAATCTAATATCTAATTAAGGGACTTTATTTTACTTTTTGTACACTATCTCTGTGATTTCACTAGTGATATTTTAAATGTCCCTTAACAATTTTCATGCACCAAATGGAAATAGAAAACATTACTGTGAGCTGAAATTTTTCTCTTAGAGCCAATTTTTCAAACATGGTAGTTTCAGACAGGTAAACTCAGTTACCCACAAAGCCAAGTGGTAATGAGATACAGAAGACCTGAAAGGAGGGAGCCCAGCTCTATAGCACTGAATGCCTTTAAGATCTGGCTGAGCAACGTGCTGGAACATGTAGCCTAGGTCATGCTTTGCCTAGAAAGGTTGTACCAGATGATCCTTGAGGTCCCTTCCAATTTGGTATTCTATTGCTGTTCATGGCAAAAGTGAGGTTGCATTGTGTGAGAAGAGGTGGGATTCAGTAGTTTTGTGCAATGTGGGGTTTTTTTGTCTGTCGCGAGTCTTTCCTGATAAAATCCCTTTGGAGGTGAAGGTAACTTAGATATAGAGTAGCTTAAAGGCGGGAGGTTAAACTAGGACAGGCATGGAGTCAAGTCAAGGTGGTGGGATGCTGTCCTGACAGTGAGATGGCAAGTGAGAAAGACACAGAAGCATAATGCAAGAATAGTGTCCTGGAAAACTATATTCTGTCCTGCAGAACCTCCACATTACAGATTGTGATCCTGTGAAAAGCTGAACTTTAACATTCATGGCAGTGGATCAGGGTTTGTCATCTCCATCTGTGTGTATCCTTGGGGCTCAGGATGGGGACAGAGCAGACTATAGAGAACTGTGAGGATTTCATTTTTTCTTGTGGACCACAAATTAAAAAAGTATCAGTTAACTTTGAATTTTGTTCCCAAGGAGACTCTGCAGAAGGAGGGAACATGGCTTTTCATCTAGGAAGAGAAAGAGCTGGTCAGGCAGTTTAACAGAATATGTCTTATAGCCTTGGAATTTTTATACTGAAAAATGTATTATTACTGGATACTTATGGAATACAAATTACTACTGTGGTGCATATGTCGTGGTTGGATAACATGTTACACTAGTTCTACCATAAATTTTTAATGTAAAGGTGTAAAATATAAATTTCAGACCATGTTTCAGAGAGGATATTTTCCTGAGACAACTGTAGTGAAAGACACTGAAATGTCAGGGAGAGTGAATTTAAAGAAGGGATACAAATCTACAGAACCTCTTCTGGCTAGACTGACTAGAATAAAGGACATATTTTGCATTGCCTGTAGCACAAATAAAGTGTGAGGCTAAATCCCATGTGACAAAATGCTGGAGAGCCATTAAGAATTGAGTGTTACCATATAAAAACATAGCTAGCATAAGGCAAGTAACAAATAATGAGAAGATGACATATCCAACTTATTAAGTAATTGTTACAGTAGGGCTAGCTAAGGGTAGAGATGTTTGCATGATGGATTGGGTTTGAGTGACAAGGTTTCGGTAGTGGGGGAGCTACAGAGATGGCTTCTGTAATAAACTGCTAGAAAATTTCCCCCATGCCCCACAGCGCCAGTGCCAGACGGCTCCAAGACAGACCCACCACCCATCAGTGACAGTGGTAGTGCCTCTGGGATAACTTATCTAAGAAGGCGAAGAGTTACTGTGCAGGAGCAATTACAGTCAGAGAGAGAAGTAGGAATACGTGAGAGAAACAGCTCTGCAGACCCTAAAGTCAGTGAAGAACTGCAGCCCATGGGAAGAACTCATGTTGGAGAAGTTCATGAAGAACTGTCTTCTGTAGGGGGGACCCCAAGCTAGAGCAGGGGAAGGGCGTGAGGAGTCCTCTCCTGGCGGGGAAGGAATGGCAGAAGCAGGATGTGAAGAACTGACCACAACCCCTTTCCCTGTTCCCCTGTGCTGCTGGTGGGGAGAAAGTACAGAAAATCTGAAGTGAAGTTAAACCCAGGAAGAAGGGAGTGGTAGGAGAAGGTGTTTTTAAGATTTGGTTTTATTTCTCATCTTTCTCTGATTGCTGATAAATTAAACTAATTTCCCTAGGTCGCGTCTGGTTTGCCCATGATGGTAATCGGTAAATGATCTTTCCCTTGCCTTCCCTTGGCTCATGAGTCTTTTGTTGTATTTTCTCTCCTCTGCACAGCTTTGGAGGGCAGTGATGGGTACCCAGCCAGGGTCAACCCACAACATGCATGTATACCAATAACCTTTGTTACAAAGGGCCTTGTCTGTAAATAACCAAACAAGAACTTAAACAGTTTTAAGTACTGCGTTTCAAATAGAGAGTGGCAAACAACATACGCAAACTCAGAATTCAGTTAGCTGTGTCAGTTTTCTCATTGTATCAGTTAAGACTTTGTAAACGTACACAAAATACCATGATCAGAAATTTTGGTAATCAGGACATTAATTCATGATATGTAAAAGAAGAGATTGAGAAATAATTCATTATTTAGTAACCAATCATTTAAAAAAAATCTGGATTTATTTAAAGGTATCAGTTAATGCAGCTTACTTTTAAACCTGCTTGAAATAGTAAGTTCGAGGATCAGCATCAAGGGTATCATGCCTTGATAGGGGATCAGTTAAATATCCATGAGGAAAAAGACAAGCTCTGAATGCAGTATCTAGGAAGGCTTGCCTCCTAGGAAGGTTTATTGAAATTCATCTGGGCACTGCCTACCATCCTCAGCATACCTCTAACATGGGGCATTCAATTCTAAAACTTTTCTAGTTTGTCTCCACTAAGATAAGTCCCTGATGACCCAGCATGCTAAGATTTAAAAATCAGCCTTGGACAAAAATGAAATAAATGCAGAAACCTTAGTAACAGCAAACTGAGTCTTGCTGTTTCTACCATGAGAGACTTCCTATGGAAACTTTAAATTGTATTTGTACGCACATGTGTTAGCTACTAAGTTTTTTTCTCTGATCTTTTAAGTCATTGTGGTTTTTTGATCACAGACTTTGCAACCATGTTACTAAGCAGAAAATTTGGTCCCTTGCTTAATTAATAAACATTGATTAAGGCTTATGGTCTCAAGAACATTAATAATGTCATAAGAGAAAAGATGAAGTTTACTTCCTATTGGTATCATGGGCAAACAGGCAAGATATAAAAAATACAAGATGTAAAAAATGCAAGGCTAGTTTCTACCATCTGCAAATTTGTGCGAAAATACTGATAATTAGCAGAGTGCAGTCTGAGCTGGGTACCTCTATGTGCATTTGTAGTAAATATTCTAAAAGACTATTTCAAATAAAATGCTTTAAGTTACCATCTATTTTTTATGGTCCACAAGTTTCCACAAGCACCCAGGAGAGTAAATGCGTTTTTCAACACAAAGGTTCCATGCTCACTTAGCGTGGATTTCATTTTTGTAGAAGGAGACGAGCTTAGTAGCACTAATTTAATTTACTGAATTGACAGCATTTTGGAAGTTTTGATTGTAGACCATAAAATTCTCCCTTTGCTCCTGGCTGTGTTACTTTTAGAGACAGCATTACAGAGTGTATAAGGTCTGCTCCTGCAAAATGCAATGAGGCAAATTGCAAGGGGATGAGGCTGGTAGTTTAGCATATATCATGTTCTTCCTGAAAATAAAATACCCAAAACAAACCAACCCAACTCCCTGGGCTCTAAAACAGCCATGGAATGAAATAAGCTCTGTAAAGGTCAAGACATTGGACTGGAATTTTCCAGGGAGTGTAAGAGTGCTAGCAGCTCAAATACCATTGAAAACCTACCCTGTATGCTCTGGACATATTACAGATACAAAAGGCCTGTAGAAACAGCTGCCCTGGCAATATGGAGTATTGCCTCAGAAAGAAGCCATGGTCAGCCTCGGGCTGGGGTTGCAGGGAGGGGACCTTGTACCTCTCCAAAGGTGCCCTTCTGGGAAGTGCTGGATGTATGCAGCCCTCCCTGTAAGCCTGGGTATAGCTGCAGCCACAGCCTACTTTAGAAGTGTAGGTAGTGAGAAAGATGTAATTTAGTCCTTTAAGGCATCTTGGGCAAATGTCCTGGGTTCAGCCGTAACAGTTATTTTTTGCCTTCCTAGTAGCTGGTTCAGTGCTGTGTTTCAGCTTTAGTCTGAGAACAGTGCTGATAACACACTGATGGTTTAGTTGTTGCTAAGTAATGCTTACTCTGATCAAGGACTTTTCAGTGTCTCATGCTCTGCCAGTGAGGAAGGGCACAAGAAGCCAGGAGGAAGCAGAGACAGGACACCTGACCCAAACTAGCCAAAGGCGTATTCCATACCACAGCACGTCATGCCCAGTATATAAACTGGGGAGAGACACCCGGAATGCCCAGATCACTGCTCGCGTCAGGCTGGGTATCTGTTGGCATGTGGTGAGCGGTTATATTGTACAACACTTGTGTTTATTGTGTTTTGGTTTTGTGGCTTGTTTTTTTTTCTTTCTCCTTCTAGTTATGTATTCTCTCCCCTTGTTATTTTCCTTATCATATTATTGTTGCTGGTAGTTTTGTATTATACTTTAGTTATTGGACTGTTCTTATCTCAACCTGTGGGGTTTACATTCTTTCCATACTCCTCCTCATTCTCCCCAGAGTGGGGTGGGGAAAGCGAGGAGTAAACGAATGGCTGCGTGATTCTGAGTTTCTGGCTAGGCTTAAACTACGACAGCAAATAGGCAGGAAAAATATGAAAATACTTCACTAAAAAGAACAGCTTCCAGCCTTCAGCTGACACTCTGCAGTGCTCCTTCAAGCAGTTAAGCGGAAAGTGGATGGGTGTTCACAGTCAGTACTTTATCAGGCAGAAACTTTTTTGCTGGGACACTGCTTATATTCCCTTCTGTAGTATTTAAAATGGGATCTGAGCAAAACTCCAGGATCCTCTTTTTCTCAAAAAAATTATTTGTATATACAAAAATATGTCTATAAATACATATATAAAAACACATTTAAACATCCTGAAATAAGTCATAAAATGATGGCAATTTGATTTTGTGTTTTGCCACAGGGTGTTGTAGCTCAAGTCTTTTAGACTCCGGTTCTTCCTTTAGACATTGTGTTCTCTGGTACCTGATGTGGGAGGGAGCAGGGACACACTTGAATAATGTGCTTGCTTTAATTCATATATTAAATAGTGGTATTTTTTTTTCCACCACACAGGCACCTGGGGATTTTGGAAATGAGCTGTTAGCACTATGAAAATGATCACTTTGTAGGTGCATCTCTATATAGGAACAAGCAATATGGCCTTGTTCAAAATCTTCAAGCCTTTAAGTTGCTCTTATCAGAGGCCTGGACCTTTACTCTACGGTTATGTGCTGTATAACAGAATCATAGGATGGTTTGGGTTGGAAAAGACCTTAAGATCACCTAGTTCCTGCCCCCTTGCCATGGGCAGGGGCGCCTTGCACTATATCCAAGAACATTTTACATATTCTGCCTTCTGTTCACACAGTGATAAGTTATGTTTTGCTAGAGTCGAAAGCATTATTTCAAAGTACAGTAAGATTAATGTTCCTAAGATTGGTGCTGTAATGAGCAAGCAGATTAGCAGAATAAGCCTGTGATGTCTTTGTAAAGGTGATGTACAATGCGTGTGTGCATGTGTGTAGTTAAAGACAAGAACTTTATCACATAATTTTGCATCCAAACCTGTAACCAGTTTAACCTGATCATCATTAGGTTTTTTATATATTTAGAAAATAAATGCCCCTGAAACAGTTAACATGAAGAATGAGCTTATTCTTGAAGTTTGTATTGAAGTGGCTTCCTCTCCATCACTTAATCTGTTCTAAAGCAGGATTTTTGTTTCTGCTGTATGGTAAGATGCTATATGTGCTGAGTAATGAAGAGCTAAAGTTGCTGTTGTGTGTAGTGAATGTTTTATGAAAGATGTTAAATGTAATGAGTGAAGGCAGATACAGTGGTAGTTGTGTAAAAATATTAGCAAATGATATAACTGTCAAATTAATTGAATTCAGTATGATATAAATTAAGGCATAGTTGTATGCAAAATATGAGTTCAGGCATTAAGCTAGTTAGTTGTAACTGGTATATCCATCTGCTGTCAAGTAACTATTTCAGCATGAAGAGCATCATTTGCATTTGTTGTAAACTCAGAACTTTAATTCTGTCTGTGGGAATTGGGCCCAAGTTGTCAACATAGATTAAAAATATCACCTTTCCTTCATAAACAACCTTTTCGTTCTGGATCTTAAGCTTGTGTAAATTCATATAAATCCATAGAGGCCAAGTATATAAACTAAGGAAAGAGAGCTGAATGAGAAGAGTATGGATGTAGAGTGTTTCTGTTACCAGCTTTAGCAGCCTGCTTTTACAGGTGTGCTTGGCACACCTCACTGGTAGCAAATTGCTTGAGCTCCATGCTAAGCTGTTTCTTCTTTTCACTGTTGCTATTCTAAGGCCATATCATCCTGCTTGTCAGAAACCTATTTTAGGTGTCCAGACGAAATGGCTAGGTTATAGTCCCTTGTTCCTGTGCCAGTATTTTCCTCTGGCTGCTGTCATCTTCTTAGGCTTCACTTTGGCAGTTTTGCTGTTCATGTAAGTTAGGATCTTTCTTCTGGTTGCCGCCAACGCTCTCCTCTGTAACTGTAACAATTCGATCTAATCTTCATTGTTGTCAAAGACATTGATATTGGTATGATGCTGTGTTCCTACTTGGCCTGAATATTGCGGTTTTGAATGATTGAGTTTGTTAATACTTTAGGCATACCGATGCATGACATTATCCTGCCTTGTGAAGAACACCAGCCCAGTGAAATATGCATTAGCACAGGCAATCATAAAGGAACTACCTGTTTGGGTTTTTTTGATAGCAAACTCATAGTGTTTTACCATGATAAGAATTATTACTGGAGCTGGCTACAACCTGGTTTTGGAAGCTGACATTTATCTGATTAGAATGAAACAAAGTCTTTTGTAGTTTTTCTGTTCTTCACTGCTAAGAAAATTATTAATATTTAATGGGGGGCTGAGCGGATTACAGTGTGAAAATGAGAGGTATGAATGGGGAGAATTAACAGCAATAGCAAGAAGATTCGTTGTTGACAATGTTGTATTGGAAGGTCAAAGAATTTGTTATCATCTGGAGGAGATGGCTATCGATCTGAACCTGAAAGCTTTTCTTTTCAAGGTCTGGGATTTCATGACTTTGTGATGAAATAACACAGCTGTATTTTCTAATACACAGGATAAAAATTGAGGTGAATCAGTACATATCTTTGTAGTGTTCCCAGATGCTTGCAAAATATTTTATTTGAAAAAGGGAACAGATTAACTGTTTGCAAAGCACATGATAGTCAATAAGAATCTGAGTAAAAGTCAACATAGATATTCCCAGAGCTAAACCTGCTTAACTTTCTACTATAACAAGATGACAGATGTCACATAACTTGACTTTAGATTTTTAATACTGTCTCCTGTGACTTCTTGTAAGCAAAATAGAGAAATACGCTTTGATAACAATAGTTAGATGGAATCAAAACTGATTGTGGAATGAGTCTAAGAGAACAATTATAAATGACTGTCAGAAGGGAAAGTTCCCCAGTGGGCTGCCCAGGTACTACTCAGTGTTCTCATCTGCAGCCTGGAGCAAAGAAGAGAGTCTGTTCATCAAATCTGCAGGTGATATTAGTATGAAGGCTTGTATGAAGAAGTTTAACATTTAGAAAAAACTTGATGAGTGGGAGAACTAGTTTCTGTAAGAACAAATAAAAAGAGCTAGATTTGGGTATGGACAATTATCTGTGCAATAGGTTGGGGAATAGCAGGTTAGGCAGGCGCTCTGGGAAGGAGGCATGAAGGTCCCTGAGTGAAATGCAGTTGAGAAGAGACCACTACAGTCTTACTAGTAAAGCTCATCCTGGGAATTTCAAGTAGGAAATTGCATAGATGAAATCAGCCTGCCTTCCCCAGCCACTAGTAAGATCCAGCCTCATCACCTCAGTAATGAAGAAAGGGCATTACATGGATAGTGCATGCATGTCAGATCTGTAGCAAATACTGCCTGAAATTCCTGTTTGTCAACTGTTCTGTAAAGTAGTTTTGCTAAGACCAAATCTGGCAAGAAAGAGAAGCTCAGTGTTTTAAGCCAAGTTGCCTCAAGATTTTATGATAATAAATCTGAGGAAAAGGTTTCACAAAGATAAACAGCCTTACATCTCAGCATGGCTAAATTTTCTAAACCAAAAAGACTTAAGATGTGTGTTGCCTATCCAGGACAAACATTAAATGGTAAACATTGCCTGGCCCAACCACATGTAGCTGAAAATCAGCCATGTTCTTTACCTTAGAGTTACCATTTCAATTTCTGATCCTTGCTTCTTTTAAGCTGATGAGCTGGTCATTATTTTTACTTTGTTACTTCTTATCGCTGATTTTTAACTTGAACTGGAGATTTTATTGCTCAGTTTATTTTAAGCCCTTTACCTAGGGCTTAAATCTGCATTTTAACAGATTTCCTTGCACAGAACTAGCTTGTTTTCCAAGACAATTTTTCTAGATTCACCGATGATGAGGGAGTCAAAAGCATGCTCAAACCATATGGTTGTTTTCAAACTTGTACCGAAGTCCTTGCCATGCTCCACTAAAGAGTGGGCACAACTGTGTTCCTCAAAGGTAATGCCAGGACAAAGTTATTCCCCTGGTCATGGTAGAGTTGCAGCGTTTTTTAGGTTCTCTGTGTTATAAACCGTGTGCTTACTCACTGCATCCCTCTCTTGGCCACCTCACAAAGAAGCAGCTGCAGCAACTGTGTGAATTTACATCCAGCAGTTTTAGAGGGTCAGACATTGTTTAACAAAGAATATATTTTAAATATAATTAAGTTCATTGTGACTTTAGTTATGGACCTGTAGCTTGCATCTTGAAAGCACAGCCTGCTTTGTAATCCTTGTGCATGCTGAATAATACTTATTTCTGAGTCGCCAGGTAGAGCTAAACAGTCAGTTAAGCATATCTAGCTAGTAGGAACATGACAATAAAAGATGCGCTTGCAGCCCAGAAACCAACCATGCCCTTGCCTTCATCACTAGCAGTGTGACCAGCAGGTCGAGGGAGGGGATTCTCCCCCTCTAATCCAGTCTGAGGAGAACCCCCCCTGCAGTCCTGTGTGCAGCTCTGGGCAACAACACAGGAGGGATGTGGAGCTGCTGGGGTGAGTCCAGGGAAGGCCACAAAGATGCTCCAAGGGCTGGAGCACCTCTGCTTTGGAGACTGAGCTTGTTCAGCCTGGAGAAGTCTCCAGAGAGATCTCATAACAGTCTTCCAATACCTAAAGGGAACCAAGAACAAATCTGGAGAGGGGCTTTTGACAACGGCTTGTAGAGACAGGACAAGAGGGAATGGCTTTAAATTGACTGAGGAGACATTGAGATGAGATTTTAGGAAGAAGTTCTGCCCTGCATGATGGTGGTGAGGCCCTGGCACAGGGTGCCCAGAGAAGCTGTGGCTGCCCCATCCCTGGCAGCGTTCAAGGCCAGGCTGGACGGGGCTTGGAGCAACCTGGTCCTGCCCAGGTGCTCCTGCCCATGGCAGGGGTTTGGAACTGGATGAGCTTTAAGGTCCCTTCCAACCCAAACCAGTCCGGGATTCGATGATTTATTCTATAGATAGGGCTAGTTAGGCTACAGGACAAAGCAAGGTTTCCAAGGAACTTATGTGGGTGTTGGACTTGAAGGTACTTTAATACTATGATTTTATTCATGCTTTGTGTGATATTTGTTGTCTGCCATTGACAGTTTCGGAAAGTGACAAAGCAGTTTAAGTGCAAAGGGATCAGGAGGCTCATTCAGAAGTGCAAAGGGATCAGGAGGCTCATTCAGTATTTGCAGAAACTGAGCTCTTTGCAGAAGGTAGCCGAAGGCCTTGCTGGAGGCCATGGTAGAATGGTTATGGATTGCAAAATTTGTGTCTGTTTTCACACATCATGCACTATCACACACCAATTACAGACCCTGCCTACTGACCTTTTCTTGTTTAGATGACAGAGAAAAAAAGAAATTAAAACTCCAGGAATGATCATAAAGCAGTAGAAAAGGTGTGTTCCTTTTCTGTCTCTGTCACTGGCTTGCTGTGGAGCCCTGTCTAAATGAGACTTTATCCTTGGGCTCAGAGTTCCGTCTTCATAGTCGGCTTTTCAAACAGGCGGGATCCTGGGAGTGGGGACTGTGCATGCTTCTATAATGTGGACCCTGTGGAACCTGCATTTGAATTTTGCACTGAAATAGCACACATTATGATAATAATGCATTCCCCTACACTTGTTTGCAAACTAAAAATGTAGGTCAGTGAAACTATAGCGGTCCTTAAACTGGGAAATATATAGAGAGGTAAACATTTCTATTTGTCAGAAATTAACCAGACAAAATATATTGTTCTATTTGGAGTTTATGACTTACAGTACATATTGCTGTGTGAGACTGGAGTTATGGTTGACAAAAATGATGACTTTTGCGTGTAGATAAAACCTCTAAATTAAGGCTGTATAAATGTAAATGGAACTTGCTTATCTTTTCTTTCATGGTCTGATGAACTTCATAGCCTGGCATTCATTCCAAAATGGTGGAACTATGGTTGGCAAAAGCATAGTGCTGCCATGAATAAAAACTACTGTTCTTCCCCAATGAGATTTTGTTGTCAAGAAGCTTTGAAAGGGAAAGCCTAGGAAAGGACAGAGGGAGGAAGTCATTACAAATGCAAAAAATACGCATAGAATTAAGGAAACTAGAGTTGCTATCAGAAATTATTTCAGCCATTAAAAGTGACAGAAACATCTTAAACACTACTGAAAGAATTTCTACTTACTAGTTCATTATTCCATTGTTGTTTTCTCTAGCTATTGCTGCAAGATTTCTGGGTATTATGAATGCACCTGGTGAAGGGTGTTTCCCAAGCAGTTCACCTACAGCAGCAGCTGTGCTGCATAAATCAAAATTAAGCCCTGTCAGCTGATGCTAGTCTGTGAAACACCATTTACCCTGGGCAAATTCATGTGTGTAATCTGTCAGAGTCACTAGAACGGGAAATAATCCCTTTGCCATTTGGATTCCAGGCAAATGAATGTAAGGATATTAATAATGTCACCACAAGACAATCAGTTTAAGAACAACAGAATTTCCAGTTGATAGACAGAAAGAAATTTGCTCTTCTTCTGCAGAATCATGCATCTTATCTAAAGGTATGTGCCTGAAGTGGATATAGAATTATTCACCAGAGGCACAGGCTTTTCTGCCATAACTGCAAAACGGCTTTGCAGGGTAAAGGAGCTCCACCTCCTAGTGGGAATGGGCTGGGGGATATCCGCTACAAATCCCCTGCAGTCAGTGGTATGGACGCATGGAATATGCCTGGCTTTGCTTCCAGGAACAGCGAGTTGTGGCAGGAGGCAGAGAGCATGGGAGTAATACAGTTGAAAGGCCAAAATGAATGGGTAGCATCTGAATTGGATTTAGGGCTAGAGCTGATTTTGCTGTATTCACTTTAATGTTTTTTTTTATTTTTGAGCTCTGGGTTTGAGAGCAAAGGAGCTGTGATACAGTGACATAGTGATAACTGTGTCATAGTGAATGTAGTGCGTTAGTAGTGCTAAGCTGCTGCCTCTGAGAAGGACTCTTTTCCTACACCTTTACTTGTGGTAGCATGTTAGAAAGTAGCTGGAATTTCCTGAGATGCTTTTTGATCTGTTGTTATTTTTTATTTTTATCACTGGGAATGACAGGGATTCTCACATTTGGCAGGCAGAAGGCAATCAGGGCTATCGCTGTTTTAGGCCCTTAAAAAATTATCTCTGAAAATCAAGGACATAAATTCACATCTTCTTATTTGGAAAGTGTAAAAGGTTCAAAGACATACAAATGTACATCACTTCTCCATGTGGATTTTGAAAAGCTGGAGCATATTTTGCTAGCAGAAGGGAAACTTAGGAAAGAAACTGTGTTAAGTGGTGAATCTGCCTGGGAACTCCAGGAGAAGTTGTTCACATTTAACAGATTCTATTAAGGGGAATGCTAAAAAAGTCTCTTGAACTCTTGGGTTTGAGATATGCATTAAATTTTTTATCCGATGGATCATGATCCTTTTTTTTTTTTATCCTTTTTTTTTTTTCCTGCTGGCTGAGTAAGCATTGAGCATGTCACAGTTTCAAAAAAATTAGGGATTTTTATCAAATGTATTGAAGTAATATTGCTCCAGCAATAAATTTTTGTGTGGAAACAGTAAAAATTCAAACTCTTTTGTCTGATTTTATAAGGGTTGCCATTGCTTAGAAAAAGAGTTATTTTGAAGCCCAAGTTTAAAACAGAATGTCTGTTATTGTTGAAGAATAGGGCAGTTGTTTTCATTTCTTTATTAGGTGTAACAGAATTCCAGGGAAAAAAATATTGCATGTGAAATGTGAAATCTAATCAATGTAATTTCACTGATACAGCAGCTGCATTTCCTTTCTGCAATAATAGCTGTAAATGAAATATTATACCTGAATATTGAGGTGAAGAATGCAAACAGGCTAAACTCATGTAATAATGGATTTTTAAATAACAACAAAAGAGTTACATGCTCCCTAGTGTCTTTCCAACAAAATATTTGTGATTTTTCTTATTTTCACGATGTGTTTCAGTTTGAGCGAGGAGCAGTGGAAAAAGGAATATTCACAGTATTGTCCTCGAGCTGTGTGCGGACTTTATCTCTGTAATACATGTTAAAATGGGCTTAGGAATAGCTTTCTGAGATACACAAGTACTGTGTAGTGCTTCAATTGCACTGAATCTTTCTTCTGTGGGAGATGATTTTTCTGAGACCTATGAGTTGCCTATATTCATCAAACATCTCTGATCCCTGTACATCAGAAGAGATACATGCTAAAGTTAACATGCCTATTCTGACGTCAAGGAAGACAGACCATGTTACATCATGTATTAGCTCAGTTTTCATGGAGCTGTAGTGATGATCAATTGTTCATCTGGCTTAAAGCCATTTGCCATGGGTACCCAAGGATGGTCTTTATGCTGGTAGTCTCCTACAGGGAAACAGAGGGTAAAAATAGCTTTTCACCAACAGCTGCTTTCCACTTCCTTGTGTTATAAACGGATGACTGAGACCAATTTAAAAACAAAAACTATTTTAATTAGGCTGAGAAGCAATAAGCAAAAGCA
>WYDI02012460.1:0-22249 GCA_009867235.2 Psittacus erithacus
TCCTTCTCCACAGGGCTGCTCTGAATCTCTTCTCTGCCCAGCCTGGAGCTGTGCCTGGGATTGCTCCGACCCAGGTGTAGGACCTTTCACTTGGCGTGGTTAAACTTCATAAGGTTGGCATCAGCCCACCTCACAAGCATGTCCAGGTCCCTCTGGATGGCATTCCTTCGCTCCAGCGTATCAACCGAACCACACAGCTTGGTGTCATTGGTAGACTTGCTGAGGACACACTCAATCCCACTGTCCATGTCACTGACAATGATGTTGAACCTGAATATAAGGCATAATTTGGAATAACATGTGTGTTTGTGATTATCACATTCATTTTAAACATCTTGATAAAGTCAAGTTGGATATTGTGTATTTGAACTGGATAATAATTTTTTAAATTGGGGGTTATATTTTCTTATGTGTACAACTAGTATTAAATCATTCACATTATCCTGTGTAAATATCTGAAGGCAGAGAGCAGCGACAGTCACTTCAGATTTGCAGTGGCAATTTAATCACACAGAGGCCGAGAATAACTTATTAAATACCTTATGGTACATAAAAATTGACTGAACTGAATTTTGTTGTTAGCACAAAATTCACATTCAGTGCAGCTACAGCTGATACCTCATAAAAGCTATTTAAAAAGGTATCTCTTACAGCAATGGAAGGACTTTACACCTTAGTCCTAGGATTCTACTGAAAACAGCCAGAATAAGACTAGTCGATTGTCCAAAATGTAATTATTATCATTATTATTATTAGTATTTCTTTAATAACCTTTTTTTTTTTTTCAGGTAAGAAAGGGAAATGAAGTTACAATCTGGAGTTGGGTAGCGGAAAGAACTTGCAGAAGACACTGGAAAGCAGTACCAAAGAGATAAAACACACAACTAAAACACTAAAAAAGCCCCCCAATTGTACAGCTCATCTAGTAAGGTACATTGTTTCTCAATAACTCAGACTTAAAATAGCTCAATACTAAAACTTATGTTTGGACATATTTCTTTTCCCCATAACTTAATGACTTTTACACAGAATTTTAAACTTTTTGCATTGTTGTGCTTTGACGTGCGATGAGAATCTTAACTCAATGTTCTATTAGTATGTGGGAGTAATTACCATGATATGTTTCTAGAGATAAATATCAGAGCTAATGTGTGTGACCGTTATCTTCTTTCCTACGTTTAGGATGTGTGATCTTTGGGGAATTTAAGTTTTTAATTATTCTTTTCTATTGCAAGTTTGATACTGTTCTCAGTGAGTTGACTGAAATCAGTAAGATTTTTTTTTCATTGGCTTCAGTTACATAAGACTAGATTGTGGTATTTTATCTTTTGTGAAACTTCCTCCAGAAGCATTTCTTACACAGAAAATTTTCCATTTCATACGCAGTTTGCATACTGTGTATGTCTGAACAACTATCAATTTTAGCAAGTGGAAGAAGGTAAATCAGAAAATAAAGAAGAGACTATATATGTTGTTACATAATCGGTAATCACATTGAAGTAAACCTGTTTACAGCACTAAAAATAACACAAAAATAATTTTTCATGTGGAAAGAAGCCAATGTGAGAAATCCTTTAAATCCTCTAGACATTCTGAACTCTTTCCTACCCTTTACCCACATTAAGCTAAGACTCAGCATTTTGAGGTGTGGGGAGAGAAAATAAAATAAAAAGAAAGGAAATAAATCATGAGTGCTACTAAGAATTAAAAATTCTAAGGCACCAAAATGAAGGAATAGTTCCTAAATGACCCAGATTCAAATCTATGCTATTTATTTATTTTTTATTTATTCATTCCCTTTCTCAGATGAGAATCCCAGGCTTTCCAAAATGACTGGAGACTTTGCAGATATGAGGAGCTCCTTTATTCTCTGTCCTTAGATCTGTTGAACAATGGGTAAGCAAGTCGATTTTCTTTGGACCAGGGAGTTGTATCAAGTCCCTTACCACAATGCCACACCATGAATTTCCCCATCTCTTTCTATCTTTGCATATTTAGTAACTGTAGCAAGACATTCATATTAGCATAATATGTGACCATGACTTTCACTAGCTTTGTGGAAGCTAAATTAAAAGTACTGTAATGAATTAAAGAAGGAACTTTCTTACTCCCAAATTAACAGTCCAGTCTTGCATTAGACCTTTATATTAGTACTTTTTAGTCCCTATAAAGTACTGTTATGCTATCAACAAAGTAAGTACATCCAGTATGGCAAAGAACACCATGTTGTGAAGGTATCAGAATTTTGCATTGATGTGCAGTCCATTTCCAATTTCAATAGCATATATAGGTGTACTTAGACTGAAGAATTAGGATGACTTCTTGAGTTTCAGCGTCATTCAAGAAATCAAAAAAGCTTTCCCTTCAACACAGGAAAAGCCGTAACATGTCTCTCTGTTTCTGATTGATGTTTGCTTAATGTGTTCTTAAATACCTCCACTATTAGTGACTCCACAACCTCTCAGGCAATCTCTAAGCCTCACCATCATTACCACTAGAGAGTTTATTTCTGTAATTGAGATCTAACTCACCTCTTTAACCCGTTCTGGTTTTACGAGACTGAGGTCTTCTCCTCTGTCACTGATAATAATTGTCATAACAGTTTGAGTTCAGTTAAATTTTAAAATAAAAAATGATGTGAAAATTTAGTTCATATCTTTGGCATCAACTGTCAATAGATTTCCTTCTCCACTGAGTGGCACATCAGCCCAGTTCCATGTTTTTCTCCTGCTTTTAATGGCTTCTGGTTGTTGTTACATCTTTGTGCCTCCTTTAATTTTGTCTCTCAGAGCTTGTAGTAAACATCTGCATTCATCTTTTTGATCTTTGTGATTGAGTGGTATACTGAGCTCATCTTTTGTCCTGATTGCTCTTTTATTGTACTTTCAAAATTTCTTCCAGATTTGTTTTCCAGTAATACAATTTTTAAATAAAGGAGTTATTTATTGAAGTATATAATATTTTTTTTAATTAGGTTTTCATATGATTTTTTTTCTGTATTAAATTCCATGAAATCTCTCATTTCATTGTCATCATCATCTGAGTTGCCATTCACTATGAAATTCTCAACCATGTCTTCCCAATTAGTACGTATGCTTTGCAGAAGCAAGGTTTCCGCCCAGTTGTCCTAACCACCGTGAAGATCAAAAAGTATTTCAAAAGTGCATTCCCAAAGCTTGCTGGACATCCTGTTCTCTTCTCGGTATACTTAGGTAAAGTGTTTTCTCTCCCCATCACCCTCTGTCTTCAATGACTTCTGCCTTCAATTTCAGAACTCAAAGCTGCACATCAGTTTTGCTGACAGCCTTTTTAAGACAGCTTTGATATACAACATACCAGGTGTATGGAATAAGATGTATCTTTTATTTCCACCAAAGCTGTCAGATGTCATGAGATGTATGGATCTGTAATATACAGAGCATGCTAACTAAAGATTGGAATGCCTAGACGGTTAGTTAGGCTGGAAAATCTGAAGTTTATTTTGGGACAGCTTATCCTTGGTCTGAGCATGGTAGTAATCACTTTCATAGGTGCTAACAACACTCATGACTTTCTAAATTTATTTAAAATGAAAGGCTTTTTGTGCTTTAAATTTTGCAAATTTTTTTAGCTTTATCCACTGCTGTAACAAAGAATATGCATTTTGCATATATATATTACGTAGTAAGGTTTTCTGTATTATTATTACTACTACTGCTATTATTACTACTCCATTAATTATTAATTAGGTGTTCTCTGTGGGTGAAAAACATGTTGCACATAAATATGCTTTTTATGCTAACATCATTTCAGTTAGCTCAGACTTCTGTAGCTCACATTTTTCTTGAAGTCATATTAACAGTAATCCTAAGAAGTGGAAAAGGGAAAAAAATGTGAGAGAACAATCACAAAACTGTAGTGGAATCCTAAGAGACAGTAAGACTTCAGGTTGATCTTCATAATAGCTGTTAAGAATCTGCAGATATTTTATGTCATCATGTACTATGTTAACCACTACCACCACTAATATAATCTTTTTAAGATCTAAATAAAATTGTAAATAGAAAGTTCATGCTACAAAGTGATGCCAAGGGCATAGATAAAGCTGCCAGCAAAGCTGGGACAAATATATTTCCTATGCAGAGAAAAGCTAATTTCTCAAGGCCAGACAATGTATTTGCCAGATACACTGTTCACAAAAATAGGTTTAGCTTTTCATTGCTTCTGAGTTTCCTGGTTTAGAGTTGGGCACTGCGTTCCTGATGTTTAAGTGGTCCCAAACCAAATGGCTATTCTGGTGGTGGGGTATGCCCTCATTTGACAGTGTATTTTCCACACAAATTTATCTGTTACCTACCCTGCCATGCCTTGGCAGAAGGGATCAGTAAAGCAGCTAAAACTAAAGCAGATTCATTTTTTGGTTGTTTTTTTTTTTTTTTTTAATAGCTGAAAATGATGAATCAGTTGTATTTGGAAACTCACCTAACAGATTGTGGCTTAATTCCTCTTCTGTAGGGAGAGACATAGGTAACTTGTGACAGAGCAGTGCTTTCATTGATCAATATTTCTTTTCACAAAAGGCCAAGAAAAAGTACTTCACTAAGAGGTAAGAGATACAAATTCAAGCCTCTATCACAGTTTAATTCATACATTGAAATTAAATTGCAGAAACAACCAGGCTTCTTGGTAAACCAGTTTGAGATCTGGTGTGCAATCTTTGCTCCTTAGTTTTAATTTCTTTTTCCCTGGTGAAAAAAGATAGATGTCTCTGTTTTATTCCAAGTGACATAAAAAATTGCAATACTTTGTAATTTTTTAAGAAATAGCATCCTTATCGTCAAGTCAAGTGTGTAGGTTTCTTGGGTTGATTGTTGCATTTGTTATCCTCTTGGTTCTTTCATCATATTTTAGAAAAGGTTATTTTCTACGTTATTTTCCTTGGATGAAAATAATAGGAAATTTAAACACAGGAAATCAAGAAAAGGGCATGGAGTGCTCCCTAGCAAATTGGTCTGGCACTAGATTTTTTTCAAGATGTCTTGACAAGAGGAATTACTTACTACAGCAACCAGTTCCAAGTCCTATCTGTTCTTTGGCCCATGACTGTGGCAAAAGGTAAGCTTTGGCAAACTGACAAATGAAAATTAAAGAAGTAGCAGAATAAAATACTTTCTTAGACCCTTATCACTTCCAACTGGCAAAGAGTTTTAGTCTTAATGAGAAAACAGGATTTAAAAGTGATGAAGCTTCATGGTTTCAGTTGTTTACTTTAAAAAGGTCTTATTCTGCAGAGTGCTTCTTTTCAGTGCCAAGTTTCAACAAGAACTGTATGTGTCACTATAGGGCCAGTACCATTATTTAAAAAAATAAACTTTAAATGATATTAGCTTTATGGAGAATTATTATCTCAGTTCCTAAATTGTCTCTGTTCATATGTCTTTGTGTTATGATAGTTAACAGCGAAGAGGGGAAAAAAGCATACTTCAAACCTACCCTTTTCTGTCTTTAAAGGAAAATAAGTATTTTCTTCCATGAAAATGTTGACATATTGACACTAACAGAAGCTACAATATAATTAATATAATTCACTAAAACTTGGAAAGGTATTTATTTAAATACTCAAAATTATTTGTTTTGATTTGAACAGCTGTACTTAAAGATTGTTGACATTTTGTCTTCCTTAGTATAGATATGAGCTAAAATTTCAAAATCAAAAAGTTTGGCTTTGTGGTTTGGTTTTTTGTTTTTTTTTTTTCTCTCATTTCTTCCTGTCTTTAACCAAGTGATATTTTATAAAGCGTTACGTTTCAGTGACACCATAATGAAAAATAAACACAGAAAACCAACTGAAAATATGATTTCTAAAAATATTTTTCACTTTTATCACTTGGTAATAACTTAAATGGATGTTGTTTATTTTTACTTCACCAAGGCTTTTGACACTTTCACCCATAACATCCTTGTAGATCTACTTCCCTGTAGGAAAGGCTGTGAGCCCTGGAACTGTTCAGCCTGGGGAAGAGAAGGCTCAAGGGTGATCTTATCCATATGTAACCTTATGGGTTAGCAAATAAGGAAGCTAGGATCTTCTTAATGGTGCCTAACGACAGGATCAGAGGCAATGGGCATAAACTGAAACACTGGAACTTAAACACTTCAAAACTTAAGCTTTAAAATTGTTTACTATGAAGGTGATTAAACACTGTAACAAGTTGCCCAGAGAGGCTGTGGAGACTCTATTCTTGAATAAACTAAAAACTCAATTGGATATAGTCCTGGGCAATGCCCTCAAACTAATGCTGCTTAAAACATTTCTAGAGATATAGATGTCTTTCAGCCTCAACAATTCCATGATTCTGGAAATCACAAGAATTAAACCAGTGTGCTTCATCTATTTAAAATATATTTATACATTTTACATATTAATAAGAATTCTGTTAACAGGAAAAGAATTATATAAGTATATGGTTTCTTTTTTCTTTTTCTTTTTTTTTCTTGTTAGCAATATTTTTCTCTTTTAATTGAAGCTACAGAATATAGTTTGCTTATATACATGTAACTAAAGGATAACAAATGCACCAACTATTCCAATTACCAACTATTCGTAAGGAAAGCACAGCCTTTTTTCACTGGATCGCTCATGAGCTAATGCATACTGAGAAAGATATATTTCAGAAAAAAAAAAAAATGTTCTTGTCTATCCAGTATATCTAATATTATGAGTAAATATATTTATCATATTTGATTGTAGACCTGATCATTCTGAGTGTTATTTCAGAGTTCATATAAAAAAAAATGGATGAAATTAATGCATATTAAAATGTGCCCTTTCCAATATGCAGGTTCCTGCAAAGCAATGGTTTCTGTCTGTTCAGACATCTGTAGATGGGTTCAAAGAGGCCAAAGAGAGCTGTGCAGAGACTCCTGTTGTGTCTATGTATTTGAAACTGGGATTGCAAATGGGTAAGAATTTGTTAAGTGGTAACTGAGGAAAACAATGACTATTTTTAAAAGGCAATGTTTGGTATTGCTTGAGATTTCTTTGTATTCTGGAGCAGCATGTGAGTGTATGTGAATGATTACCGCATTCATTATGTGCTTTTCTTTCTCCTTTTCCAAATATTTCTGGGTCTTTGCTTCCTAAAGCTTCTCAAACACAAGTAAGACCAAAGTAAAGTAAGTACAACCTTGGTTATATTTTAATTTTTATTTTATTAATAAAATAAAATAAGCATAGTCCTGTCTTACAAACTTCTATTTTTCTTTTGCTTATGCTCTAGAATACGACTACCATTTGCAGCTAGTTGCATGTGTATGCAGTAGGTAGAAAAAAACTTCTAATTTTTTTGAATGCTTAATACATAGTGGGAAGGAGAAAAGAAAAGCATTAACAAGAAAATTACTTTTATTTCCCAAATATTATGCCTATGATAGGGTTTTGTTTCAGTCTTGTCCCTTTGGGGTGCATGCCTATGCAAATGAAAGAGAAAATGTTTTATTTAATTTTTTTTTTTAATTTTAGTGTTACAGAGGCTTACTAATAAAAATAGTAATTGTCTGTCACTATAATAAGTTATTTACACAGAAACTTGTTTGTGTAGACTGATGAGGAAGCTAAAAAAATGTTACTTTTTAGAAACCAGCTGCTGCCAGCATTCTCTTGGTAGATTGAAAGTGACTAAGGATGGAAAGTTCAACAGAAAAGCTGTTCTTTTCATTTCTCTGATCAGAATCCAAAAAGCATGATCCTCAATTCCTAAGCCAAAGAACTAAAAAACAAAAAACAGCACCTCCCCCCTTTTTTAAAAAAAAAATGTTACCTTGAATTTTTTAAATCTTTTTTTAGCATTCAATTATGCAGAGTAATAGATTAGCATCTCCTGGCATCTTGAAAAATACCATCTACTCAAGTAATTAGACTTAGGTATTATATTGATTATATTGTAAGCTCATGACAAACTGAGAATGAAACTTACATTTGTATCATTATTGCTACCTAAATATCTTGCCAGTACAACATTACAGTTTTAGGTATGGGATTTTTTTTTTCTAATGATTGTGATAATTTCTTTCATTCACTAAATTAATATATGTATTCTTCAGTTCTTAATCTGGACAACATTCAATTGAATTAGAAAATCTTACTAAGCATTATAAGGTTAAGAAATATTTTGTTGCGCTTAGATTTTAGTGGATGAAATTTTTAAAGTTATGAGAAAAGTTTTTTCAGCAAAGAAATGCTGAAAAGCTTTGAGTATCTGAGTGCAAATGTATACTACTAGAATTAAACATACATTTGAAACCAAGTTTAATACTCATACTCAATTTACTGAATTTAGACAGACATATAAGCATCCAGTTTAGATAGCCAAACTACTAAATATCCTTTATGAATAAATTTAATTTATTTTCACTGAATGATGAAAATTAGTACTGAATGTTTTTTTCTGCTTCTATCAGAAATGCTCTGAAAGATATGACAAAAGATGCAATACTCTGACAGTTTCCTGCTAATTTTCTTAGAATCACAAACTTATCTTTAACCACAGGTAGTTAGAATAAAGAAAAATCATAGATATGATTATCTCTATAATGTTTATGAATGAGAGATCAGAATTCTATGTAAACGCAAAAGTTCAGTTTCTGAGACAAGACTTCAGTATTTGCACTGATTACATGCAGTCCCCTGGAAGACATTTTTATTGGGAAAAGAAAAAAACCTTGAAGATTTCCTCTTATACATCTTGGAAAGGTAGGAGATTTTACTGAGGTATTAATTTTATTACTAATTAATTCCTAATAGATAACTGAATTGAAAAGATATTAAATGATTTTTCAAAGTGATGTACAACTTATGTTCCACAGTTGAAGGCAAGAGATGAAGTGGAAAAACCTGTCACATACCATGAATACTATTGAGAAATCATTCCTGTGCCTAGTTGAGTTTTGTTCACATGCTTTAATTTGGAATAAAAGCATAAAACTTGCATTCTTTGTTCTGGGTTACCAGGAGACATTATTTTGTTGGCAAGTTTATTTCCCTCTTCCATAGCATTTTTCTTCCAGACCTCTTGGGCTTTTTACGTAAGACGCGCTCCACTAATGCACAGATGCTGAGCTTTGTGTACTCTGGACTTTCCCTGTAGCATTCTGGGTTTCTTGAGATTTTTGGTCTAAGCTTATAAAGTGTAACAGTTTATTGGTATCAGTATTACAGTGTGACTATAGAGAATAAAATTAATTGGGTACTTCTGGGTGTATTATGTACTGGATGACTAGATTTATGCTACACTTGGTAGTGATTGCTCGTTTTGCATTCTACAGCAAGAAAAGAAATTATCAAAGCTTAAAATGTTTGGTCCTACAGGAAGCAAAGTTAATCCAGTTGTGGTTAGGTTTTTGGCCTTTTTTAACTGAAAAGTGGAAATTTTTCCAGGAAAACACAAGTGTTTATGAATTATGACTTTATTGTCAGTGTTATGTTCTATTGTGTGGATGCATGTGTGTATATATAGATAGAAGTGTATCTATCTGCATTCAGAACATTTATATTAAATCTTTGATTTCTTTCTGTGTAACAGACAGGAATTTCTGTGCAAGGTTGGATACCCTATGAGGATAGGGATATACATCAATTATCAATAAGACAACCACAATATACTTATTTGGTAGATAAGTGAACACATGTTTTAATATCATTCTTGTACACACTTAATGTGAAGATTTCTTCATACGGTGCTGCAACATGAATTATCAAGATGGCAAACAAATGACTAACCTCTTACACAGCACAAAAATTGTAGGATTACTTACGTATCCATCTGCATGCGTACATAAAATTGTGGTTCTTCCTGCACATTTCAGGGATGAGTTTGCCTTTCTGCAGAAGGAGAAAAGGATAAGCTCCACTTTAACATGCAGAGACCTACCCAGTAACTGGGATTGTATATATGTTATGCATAACACTATCTATTACAATTCCATTTAAAATTTAGTTTATTGCAAAGTAAATTTTATAAGCATCTATGTTATTGGCCTCTGGGATGAAATGAATAGCAGACCTTTGGCATCGTTAAAGAAATTTGTAAAAAATTTCAGCGGTTCAATCTTTTTAATCATCATATTGATACCTGAATGAGGAGCCATGTGAGGGAGAATGATGGCAACAGTTACTTATGTACATGTCCCAGACCGAGTTGTTAGGAGTGTTCTGGGAAGGAAAAGATAAAAGATCATGATGACCCTTTGCTCCTTCATAACCAAGATTTTTTGTACTCTCATACTTCAGGTCTGCAAACACCTCAATCCTACTACATAAAATCTCCCACATTCTCAGGACCATAGGGGGTGACCAAGCCTCCAATTATTTCAGGTCTTCAATCTCCCTTAAACAGGTCTTGTCATCTTAGTTCTTACCACACTGTCAGCTATCATCTTCCCATTATCTGCTTTCCACCTTTCCCATACCTGTTTCCACACCTAAACCTTACATGTGTTCCCAACAAACCACATCAGTCTTTTTTGTGACAAGGAAAAATATAGAAAACATAAAATAAAATATAAAAAAAGTTTTAACAAAGGTCATAATCATTAAAATAAAAACTTCTATCTGGGTAGGGGTCTGGGGCAGAAGAAAGTGACTGAATTTCTAAAGAGACAGAAGCATTAAGGACCCCTTGATTCACTACATACTCTAAAAGGCAGTCTCATAGAGCATCCTCATAGTAATAGGAGAGCTCTTCTAAAGCAAGATTTTTCGGAAAGCCACTTCCACCCACTCCTCCCACTCCAAGGCCCCTTTGGAGTGATCAAGTAAGTTAATTGGCCATATTATTACTGAAAATTGGCGCTTTAATGCCTTTACAAGCCTTTAAGTTATCTGATCAAAGTGCCTCTTTTTAACTCCCAATGCATCTTTTTGCAGGTATGTTTTTAGAGCAAAAGCACGATATAAGCTAGTGCTTAGTAAAGTCATCAAGTAATTTTATCTAAACGAAAACAATCACATAATAAAAATTATAATGATCAAAATGTGTTGTCACACAATCATTACGGAGGTTTTTAACCCAAACTAATTCACTAATGAAGTTTTCAGAGGTACTTCACAAATTGAATCAGAGTATCTGAAGGATGTCTGCAGAATGAAAATATCAAGGAAAGTGATGAGAGGAGTGATCCAGGAATTCTCACATGACTTTAGCCATCCAAGAAAATATACAAGAACTGTAAGGGAAAGCTGCAAAAAGCTGCTTCGTACTGAGGGATTAAGGGCACTCGCAAAATCTTTTACCACAACAGATTTGTGGCTGTGGTAATGAACAGTTTGAAAGAGGTTACATGTTAAGCCAATATCCTTTTCAAACTGATCACATGAATTTACCTAAACACTGTCATGGAAACAAATACCGCGAAAAGTAGCAAAAGGTTGCAAAAGAACTTCTAAGCTGTAGAAATTCTTTTAAGAAATTCAGTTCTGGTAAAAAAATGAGAATGATGCTGCTTTGTAAGTCTTTCAACGTGCTTAGATGCAGTTGTCTAGAGCAACTGCTAGCTGTTTCTTATATTTGCTGGCAGATAGGAATCACTGCAGAAATATAGACAAACTGGTGGTGACAACTCCACTGAAACCTGAAACTCTTTGTCTGACATCTTATTTCAGTAGTGCATGGAGAACACTGAGAATGTGGAAAGGCATATTGTAGATGACTTGCTATCCTGCTAATTTATGGCTGCTTCTTCATAAATTTATTAATTGACCAGTCTCATAAGAAATACATTTTCATTTTATTTCCAATTTATGGATAAACAGGGATTTTTTCATTACCACTGTAGCCTATCAAATTAAATTAGTTTCCAAGGGAGATAGACTTATTAATGAATGGGATGTGGAAGAGCCAGATTTTGTTGTCTGTTGATAAAGAATCTGATCCAAAGCCTCTTCTGCATGGGATTTTGGACCATTAACTTCAATGCCATTAAGATGAAACTTTGAATTCTTTACTTGTCCTCCCACTTGTCATCTACTCATACTGTATTTGACCCCTTAAAAAAAAAAATACAATTCCTGCCTTATTCACTTAGAAATCAATCTGTTTAAAAATCTCAGTTTATCAGGGCATATAGTCTTGTTATGTGCCTGTATAGTGCATGAGACAACAAAATAAGAACTCTAACAACTGTTGTAATGGTTAATTTAGAAAGTTATTTTGTCTGGCTGAAGATTTCAGGTAATGCAGTGCCAGATCAGAGGGTCTTGACACAGGACTTAGTTCTATTTTACTACATTTACCTGATGGCCTGAGTCTGTGAAAATATTTGTGAAATATCTGAGATTGTGACATTACTATTATTTGCTAATTTTTATTACAGCATTATTTAGGTGTTCTGACTACAGAATCTCAATTATACTAGTAATAAAACAAACAAGCAAGAATGCAGTGTCTTTGTTCAGAACAGTTGACTAAGATAAGATGAACAAAACCTGAAAACTCAAGCATGCAGAGAAAAACCTAAGCAAGACAATTCACGTATTTGGATAATATGAAAGCCAGTGTTGTGGTTTAGCCCCAGTCAGCAACTCAGCCACACAGCCACTTGCTTGCTCCCCCCTCCCCCTTCCTCCCCCCAGCTCCCAGAGGGATGGGAGGAGAATCAAAAGAATGTAACCCCACAGGCTGAGATAAGAACAGTCCAGTAACTAAGGGATAACACAAACCACTGCTACTACCACCAATAATAATAATGAGAAGGGAAACAAGGGAAGAGAATACAACTGCTCACCACCTGCCGACCGATACCCAAGCAGTGATCTCGCCCTTCCAGGTAACTGTTCCCAGTTTATACAGTGGGCATGACGTGCTGTGGTATGGAATACCTCTTTGGTCAGTTTGGGTTGGGTATCCTGTCTCTGCTTCCTCCCAGCTTCCCCTCCTCCCTGGCAGGGCATGAGTCTCAGAAAGTTCTTGGTCAGAGTAAACATTACTGAGCAACAGCTAAAAATATCAGTGTTATCAGCGCTGCTGAAAGTCAAAAAACACAGCACTGCACCAGCTACTAAAGAGAAAAATGACTGCTGCTGCTGAACCAAGACAGCCAGAAACAAAGCCTTATTTGCCAAAACATACTCCATCTTATTTGTTATTTTTGTTTTCAGTCCAAATATTATTGATATTGAGTATGCTACTGTAAACTTTCACTGTGTTCAAACTAATGAAAATAACGTTAGATTTTTTTGTAAAGTATAAAAAAAATATTTTTAAGTTACTTAGAAATGAAAAATGCTTTTCCTTTTACTGTTGAAACTTACATTCAGATAACTGAAAAATTATTGTATCACGAAACTTTAACTGGAGTCATTTTGTGAGTCTCTGTAAGAAGATAATCTTCAGACTGAAAAGATTAACCGAGACATTTTCAAGCCATCATGAGAAAAATTTCTTTCTATTTCCAACAAGTGCAACAAGATATTTAATCATGCTTTCTAGTCTGAGGTGCAGTTTTGGATTTCAAAGCTTAGAACTCTGTACTCTACCAACTTCTTCCCTTTGGCTGGTTATTAAAATAGTTCACATCAAGAAAGGAACTTCACTGAATCCTCCAGACATAAGTGAACTGACATGGAACCCTAGTCAACTATCCTAAACATCTACAAATCCTTGTGGATCTAATGGGGCACATTTTTTTGAAAATCTGTCTCAGATAAGGTAAGAATCGTGGTACTCTGTTACGTATTGTCCACTTTCACTACAAAAGACTATCAATCTGTATTTGGTATCAGTATAAACTTTCTTGTCTATTCTTGACATGATTACCAATATAGAATTTACCAAGAAATTTTGTCTGGTACAGCACTGAATAGTGTCAGACACAAGTGTTTGTGTCTGTACTAAAATTCCTCAAACTATCACTCAGAAGTCTGAAAGGCAAAAGAAATACCGTTGTACAAGAAGCTGACCACTTTCAACGAACCCTTATCTCAGTTTCAGGGAGTGATAGAAAAACACAATTTAAAAGGTGTTTCTGAAAGTGATCTGGTCCAAAAGTCTACCTATAGCAGGGCCAAGTCAGGGAAGTTTGAACATGGCAAGTCCATGAAGGCTGAACAGAGCATAAGTCTAGAGGAGGGACATGAGGATGATGAGGGGGATTGAGCACCCTGTATGAAAACAGGCTGTGAAAGTTGGGGCTGTTCAGCCTGGAGAAGACTGTGTAGAGACCTCATAGCAGCCTTCCAGTATCTGAAGGGGGACTATGAGGAAGCTAGAGAGAGACTTCATCAGGGACTGTAGTGATAGGACAAGGGGGAATGGGTTCAAATTTAAACAGGGGAAGTTAGATATAAGGAAGAAGTTCTTTACTGTGAGGGTGGTGAGACACTGGAATGGGTTGCCCAAGGAAGTGGTAAATGCTGTATCTCTGGCTGTGCTCAAGGCCAGGTTGGACAGAGCCTTGGGCGACATGGCCTAGGGTGAAGTGTTCCTACCCATGGCAGGGGGTTAAAATTAGATGATCTTAAGTTTCTTTCCAGCCCTAATGATTCTATCATTCTATGATTCTATGGCCTTGGGCAGTCAAGGTTTAAGTATCTTCAAAGAGCGATATTCCACCCTGCTACAAGCTTTGACCAACTTCACAGTGGAGAATTTTTCTGAACTAGAATATCTGTTTTAGCAATTTTTGCCATTGGGTTTTGTCTTTTCATGGTATATGTCCACGAAGGGACATATGATTAGTGTTCAGAGTGATGGTGCACCTCCTATAACGAAAGTCTGAGAAAGCTGGGGCTGTTCAGCCTAAAGAAAAGAAAGCTCCAGGGAGACCTTTTTGTGGCCTTTCAGTACTTAAAGGTGACTTTAGGTCGAAAGATGGAGGAAGGCATTACAAGGGCCTGTAGTGACCAGAAAAGGGCAAAGGTTTTAAACCTAAATTAGACATGAGGAAAATTTTTTTATGATAAGGATGGTGAGACACCGGAACAGGTTGCCAACAAAGTTAGGGATGACCCTTCACCACTGGAACAGTTCAAAAATCGGTTTGGATGGGGCTCTGGGTTTATTGCAATTCGTACTTGCACCTGGCAGGGCAGGGTTAGACTAGATGATCTTTATAGATCCCTTCTACCCAGACTGTTCCATGATTCTGCAGTATGTCTTTCTACAGCCCTTTTGTAGATATTCATTCTCAGCATATTTCACACTCCCCTCTTCATGGCTTCCCTATT
Organism: Psittacus erithacus; assembly: GCA_009867235.2. Lineage (NCBI taxonomy): Eukaryota > Metazoa > Chordata > Aves > Psittaciformes > Psittacidae > Psittacus > Psittacus erithacus. The sequence goes on from WYDI02012460.1 coordinate 15,200, forward strand.
TCTATGATATCCTTTTGAAAATAAATGATCAGAACTTCTCAGGGCATGTTCTGAGTCACGTCACCTTGCACAACATTTGAATGCTACAATATTTTCTATAATTTTATTCAGTGTATGATTCTATATTATTTCTATGTAATATTTGAGACATTTTAGGTTTTCCCACCTTAGATTATTTTCTTCTGTTTGGTATTTTAAAACACCAGATTCTTAAATTGTGCTTTTTCACTTTGTCAGCTCCTGTAGTCTATTTTATCTGATGAACTGTTTTTTATTTTCTTGCCCAATTAGTAATTCACTGTCCTTTATAAGATTGGCTGCTCACTTTGAAGCATATTTACTTCACATGCATTCTTTCAGCTAATTTTTCTTGTCCAATGTCCTCATTTCTGCTATTCTGATGAGAATATAAAGGTCTGCATTAACAAAAATGCAATGATTCTACATTTGCATAGCGTGAGAGAGCAGGATCTGTCACCTTTTATCACAATACTTTCTTATGGCTGACCTTAAAGCACAACAGTATGCTTGCACAGTCTGATTCATCTTGGCCCTTTTTAATTGCTAACATCTGATCTAATCTTATTTGCCATTACAAATTCAATAAATATAATAATTCACCTTTGAAAATGCCAATAATAGCTGAAAATGTTGATCACCACATGAGACATCTGAAACTTTATGACCTTGCTAGTGTTTGATTTATCATTTTACAATCCTTGAATTTTAACCTGTATGTTGCATTTACTCACACATAGACTTTTAGAATGAGCTGAATGGAAAAATTTTACCCTTTTCCATTTTGAATAATGTACTACCTTTATGTGCAAATTTAAAAGACAGTAACTGGTAATTCAAGGACTCTTTAGAAAGTGCTTGTTTTAATACCTCTAGGTGATTGCTCCTTAATCTATTTACACAAATAATGTGACAATAGTTGATGTTATATATTTTATAAATCAACCTAATAGCTATCCATGATAACATCAGATCTGATTTGGACTTCAAATGACTTGGTGTCTGGAATAGATTGAAGCTGCTTATGTGCCTCTCCCTTATAATCTAGAAATTAAACTAATGTCTTTACATTTGGTAAGTTATTTTAGAATTTATTTTCTAGACTAACAATTGGAAAGTGAAATTTTGCAATATAGACATGAAATCTGAGATAAGAAATGCTTATGTTCAGTGAGAAGTATGATAAAAAAGCTTCACAGATGTGAATAGAATTAAAAAAGAAAATTCTTTATTTTCAGGTTTTTTTTAATTATTGGATTTTATTGGCTTCATTTTATTCTTGGCTCATTTTATTTGCATTCATCATCAGTATTATGAATTTGCTCTTGTCTGTAGACCTGTTTATCATGTTAGACTTTCCTTAAACCTGTTATTTTGAAACATCTTTTAGCAGAGGAAGAGGGCACATGTCAAGTTTAGTGAATTTAGTCTTGTTTTACTAGCAAGTACAAAATGAATTCGTAAGAACAAAACAATCCAAAACTGAAGTCTACTGCACAATAAACATGCTCTCAGCAAAAAGACAGAATTTGAAAAAATCTTGGGAGACCTTTTCAATCAATCCAATCAAACCCCTATTAACCTCCTGTGTTTGTCCTTCCTGTGGTTGACTTTTGTTAATCAGAAATATTTCTGTTGAGCAGTTGCTTATTATTATTTTTGTAGATATCTAATCAAAGAAATATGTGCAGTTGAAGCTGAGCAAACACGTAACAGTAATGTGAATCACAGTCAGTAATGAGTGACTCATGCATTTCCAATATTAATTAGAAATTTCAGTAGGACAAACTAAATGAGCTTGATGGTACAAAAGCAGAAACTAATAGTAGAAAGAAATTATATTTATAAAAAAGTATGAATTTAAATTTGGAAAAAGAGCTATCTGTAAGTCTGCTGCAATTACAGAGTGGTAAATGCAACTCCCTATCTAACGTCCTTCTCACATTCTTATGCACATCAAAAGCATGGTTGAACTAATCAAGAGGATATTAACTACCTGGAAAGATGAGAAAGAAAATAAGGAAAACAGGATTGGATACTTGTAGCAGATCTGAGGGCAATAACCTGCTAGCATATATAGGCAGCAAACTGATTAACACTATTCACTCTGCATTGTTAATGAAAAGGTGTGTTTGAGTTGATTGAGATGCATGTTTAAAACTTCAGAAGGGTAAAGTCATGGGCAACATATAGGGCCATTACTTGTTCTGCCATAGGTAGAACATGGCATTAACAACTAAAGGATTTCAGAGAGGATGTGGGACCTCACCTTGGCAACTTTGGCAGTGGTGAAAGAAGGCAGCTGCAGCATTCTCTCGTGTCTTGGGTTGAGATAGTATTATCCAGTTGATACACATAAACCTAACTTGAACTGAATATTTCTCAGCTGCACTTTGTAAACTGAATCATCATCAACACTGACAACATCACACCAAAACGAATGCAGACAATTTCAAAAATTAAATATGGCAAATATATTATTTTCAGCCTTTCTTCCAATACAATGTCATGTTATACTAATTGACTAGAAATCCCCTTGCACAGAGCTCTTGCAGTTGTTAAGGAAACCAAGAAAACTTGAACATATATGCACTTACTCCTAGAGTACGAAGCTTCATGTATTGCCAATCTTTTATTATACCAAAATAGTAAGTGTCAGGAAAGGATAAAAGACCACAGGGACTAATCATTACTCCCCTCCCACCTCCCCCTCAAAAAGCTATTAAAATTCTGTATTATAAATCAAATTTTTAAAAAAAATTATTTTCACAGGACCAACTGTATAAATTACTTCTCTCATGAGCCCACCAGATTCTATTTTTATTCTACAGCACAGGTTGCATTCTTCGGAAAATCCCCTGATAATTCATACAGCTCTTTCCAGGTGTCACATGAATTTCAATGCAGATTCAGGAATATGATATACATGTTGCAAAAAGCCTCTTTCCTCCTATCCCAGCGTTACTCCTGTGAGGGCCTAGAGATCAACAGAAATCTACTCTCCTGAACATGCAATTGTGTGATTCTTTCCTGGGAGGTATGACATGTCAGGGAGATTTCTATGCTAAAAAATGGTTGAACAGCAACATGATGGGATGGCATGTGTGCATAACTTTAGCTGATTTTTGCTAGTGTTGCTCACCACAGATGCATCAGGGAAATTTTTCATGTAACAAGGTGCTAATTTCCACTTTGGACTAATTACATAACTAACCTTTATTTGAAATACTGAATATTTCTCATTCCTTTTATACTGTAACTGCCACTTTATCGGCAAAATAACTTTTTTTCCAGCTTCTATCACTCTTATCAAATATATATGTATTTTATATATATATATACCAGTATGCAATGATTCTACTGTTACTTTTTAAGGCTTATAAAGTGATATATTATAGTAATGTGCAAAGGCAGTGAAAGGTAGAAAGTATTTCTTCTGAGCAACGGACATGAGAGAATAAAAGTAAGATACTATTACATAATTGTATTTATAATTGAATTTTCACTTTTTTTTTTTTTTTTTTTTTTTTTTACATAAATACTGTTACCATTGCAGTGTCTGCAATGAAGTATAAGCAGTGTTGGAGAACTTTGCATGCATTAAATAAATAACCATCCTCTGGAAGACACCTTCTGAAGGACATTTAATATGGCATCTAGCATCCAGGTTTAACTTGAAAGTTATGGTATAGTACTATAGTTCTTTTGGTTACTAGCAGCTGGCTAAATACAGAATTTAGTGTTTGAATAGTAATTCAAGCTAATTTTTTTTTAGGTAACTAATAAACTGGATATTTTGGACAAAAATCTTTGGAAAAATGGTAATCCTTATGCGTACTATATTACCTATTATATAATTCTGTAGCTTATCCCTGCTTTTTTTTTTTAAGAATGTATGCTTATAGAGGTGCCATTATTAAAGAATAACTTTCTTCTCTTTGGTAACAGGCTGTAACAAAGTATGGTTAAATCTATTCAGTAGCTGCTGGGAATCTTTACTTTGATTTTTAAGAATATATTGAAAAAAAACATGAAAATTCTAGAATAAGGATGACTTTGGATGATATTCCAAAATTGTTTTATATAGACTAGTCAATCTTTATTTGAAAAGTAATCAGACTTTTTTGGAGGTCCTATTATGTTCAAAAACTGTTTCAGAATGCAACTGATAAGAAATGTTTTTTCTTTTTTTTTGCTTAAAGGTAATTGCTGCCAGTTTGCATATATATTAGGTTGTGGCAACACAGTCCTGTAGCTTATGACTTGCATAGATATCAGTTAATTACTGGCTAGCTAAATAAATGAATTTGTGATGAAATTCACTCATTTATTAACTAATTTATTAAGTAGTAAGGAGACTGTTCAGATGATCCAACTGACCTTACTAGCATAGCATAATTCAGTGTTTTTTACTGAAAGAGAGGACCATTATGAAATACAAGGCACAAACTCCTGTTTCTCACCAGTCTTCCTGATTTTTTTCCTGTGGTGTCACTGAACAATGCTCAACAGATCTGTCTCTTACCAAATGAATGGTTTAGATTTAGCATTATTTAGAGACTGCTTCTGGGCAAAAAAGTCTGTATTCACATAGAATTACAATAGTTTTTCTTTTCTCCTTTTTGATTTGGAGTTACTTTGAACAAATGTTTGCTGGTCTAGACACCACTGAAGGTAATATATCCAGTCCTTTTATCAAGGCTAGCTAGCATTTGAAAGCCCTGTGCAATTAAGTTAATCAAAGTTCAATCAAATTTCATTCAACTTTAGCACTCTTGTCCCTGCATCAAGAACAGAACAAAAGATATGTTTGGAAAAATTTGATCAAGAGCTCTAACTATAAATATATCAGTATACCACTTATAATTTCATGAAATCTGGTATGCTAGAAAAAGCCTTTCTTAAAAAACTGTATTGTCATGATCTTTTATCATTAAGTTTGAATTGTTGTTTTCTTTTGCAAGTGTACACCCACGGTGTATTTTTCTTAGCTCTTTACAGCTGTCAAACATTCACAGAGAAACTGCATAAGCAAAATATATTACATTTAATATTTTCTTTTTTTTTTTTTTTTTAACTTAAATTAAGGAGCTTAATTCTTTCAAAAGAACAAAGTGAACTACTCCCAGTAAAATCTGTCCATCAGTCTTTCTAGCTTCTTGATAATCTATTTCAGCTCCTGAAGACAGCTTTTAGGTCTGGTCAGTTATGCCACTGGCCTCCTGAAAATATTTTCTGTATGAGAATAGAATCTATGTAGGAAAAGATTTTTCAGCTCTGGAGGTTTCTCATGCTTTGCTATGGAAGCCGGGTGAGAGACACAGTTCTCAGTGATTCTGACTTATTTGGTCTGAATTACCTCCTCCATATCAGGATAATGCATGAAAGCCACGACAAGAACAGTGGAAAAAAACACAAGCTCTAAATCTGAAGTTCAGTCCTTAAAAAAAAAAAAAAAGAAGTAAAAAAAGAAAAAATCAGTAGCTAGCAGAAGTGAGGGCATATGCATGCAAGTTTTCCTAAAATATATTTCACAGCATTGTATAGGATTGTTCGCATCTTGATCTGGAACTACATATTTTGAACCTTAAAGATAATATCACAGAGATAAGGAATGGAACTGTAGCTGCTGGCCGAGGCCAACAGACAATGCAGATGTGTGTTCTCTGACATCATAATTCATAGTTCTGTTAGACTAATAGACATTATTATGAAAATGTGGAAGAATAAAATACTGCATGTTCCCTGTGAATGATTCTTTGTAAAACTAGGAAGTGTTCATCAGAAAAGCTGAGTGCATCTCCTAATTGCTACAGCACTATTCAGTGCAGAGAAACTGTATCACAAATTGGGGTAAATTATTAGTAACTTGTATAAATCTAAGAGGACACTGAATTTTAGGGTAAATTCTGGTTCAGTTTATGCTTTCTGTTGCATGTCTTAATTCCATTAACTGTTTTAGTGTCAGTTAGCTGGGAAGTCACTATCAGTTTATGCTGGTATAAGTGAGAACTGTGTTCATATATGAAAATGTTACGTGCTTTGGCATACAAATCCTACATAAATTCAGCAAGTGTTTTAGTTGTGTTTTCTCATTTCTGTCTAGATGTCAATCAGACACAATTTCATCATTTGACAGTACAATAATTTCTGGCAAGTATTTTTTCATGTGAGGCTCATCAGGCAAAGATATTTTTTCCCCCCCCAATAAAAATGTTCAGAATATATTTCCTTGTTCTGAGACAAATGAAAATGAAGACTGCTTGTGGCTTTATGAGAGTATCCACAATGGTCATATGATTCTTCTTGTGGCAAAGTATGTCTAAGTAACCTTGCTGAACCTACAAACAAGAGGGTCTTATTTGATGTTGCTGAAAGATTTAACAAGATTTTTTTTCTATTTTTTTTTTTCCCTCCCAGATGTGACAGTACAAGGAACTTTTAGGTGGAAATTCAGAAGAGCTATGTCAAGAAGTACTATTCACTCTTCAGTTCAGATATTATATCTAAAAGTTAGTCTCTAGTATGGCTACATATAACAGTTCTATTTTTTTTTAACCTTTTAATTAGAGATAAAACTTATGAATTTTTTTTATTGAGCTATAATAAAATGCATCTTTACTGAGGGTTTTTAATAACATCTAAATTCTAAAACCTTTTTATTATCTGTAAAATATTTAAAGAAAAAGAATCTTCCATGTCTATGCTCTCTGTGATGTAAGTATTATTGAGTTACTCCATCAGCTGGTATGCTATAGGAAAAAGGCTGGTCCAATAACTACCACATCATGTAATAAAACTTGCGGCTACATCCTTCTTTGGCATAGACTTCTACTGTAACCCAGTGAGAACTTTCATAAATGTCTGAATAGGAAAGTATTAAAATCCTTGTTCATCTGACCTTGCCACAGTTCAAATACAAATCAGTATCTTGCCACAAATTCAATGAATGAAACTGTCATGGGTTCAGCAGTAGCAGTCATTTTTCTGCTTCTTAGTGGCTGGTGCAGCACTGTGTTTCTAACTTTCAGC
>WYDI02012462.1:0-31775 GCA_009867235.2 Psittacus erithacus
ATGCTCCATCCCTGGCGGTGTTCAAGGCCAGGTTGGACAGAGCCTTGGGTGACATTGTTTAGTGTGAGGTGTCCCTGTCCATGGCAGGGGGGCTGGAACTAGATGATCTTAAGGTCCTTTCCAACCCAAACCATTCCAACTCATGCTGTTTTATGATACTATGATTCTATGAGCAAAACTTTATACAGAAAGTTGCTTAAAAGAATATCCTAAGATTTGTGAAAAGAAGGAGCATTTTCCCCCTCAGAATAGCTGGATTTATACCTGGAAGTCTATGTTAAAAATATTCTACATACATTAACTCATAGTGGTTTCAGCTTTAATGTAGCGTTTATGTTATAGTAGAATAAACACCTGTCTTGCAATGTTTTTCCTCCAGAGTGCATTTTATTCTCCTAGAACCTAATCAGAAAGGCTTTTTAATACTTTGGTGTTAAGTTGTGGCTCCTCCGTCAGAGGCAGAAGGCAACAAAGGTGTTTCCTTTCCCTCCTAACCACATTTTTTTTCACAGGCAAGCCATAACGCGGCTGTCTGCATGATTTGAGTGTCAAAACAAGGTGTTTGCAAGGTCCATAGGGGCCATGGCTTAGTAGGACGGGTTGTTGTGGTGGCCTCATTTCTGCAACCTCGACAGCACTGTGGAAGCTGGGGAACTGTGCTATAGCCTTGCAATGGGCATGTCAGAGGAGTCTGCCAGGCCACATCGTCCCACCTTCCAGCTAACTTAGAAATGCTGTGTCCAGTCTTGCCTTATGCAAGCCCACAGTACACCCATCACTGCAACTTGCTGCAATACTCAGTGGGAGTATTAATTTAGCTCTCAGAAGTGAGGAATGCGTGTGCTCTCAAGCTGGTGATATTCAGGCACATCTCCAGAAATACAATACTCTTCTTAAAAAGGATATTCTCTAATATCAGGGCTTGAGATTTGCAAAGTGATAGCAGCATAGCCCAAATCAGCAATTAAACTTTGGCAGACTACTTTTCCGTTCCCATTTAGAATAACAAGAGCTATGTCAGAGTTTTATTTGATTGACATTCACTACCTGCACTGATCAAAGGACTATGTCTAAAAAACCAGCATTTTAGGAGAAGGTCTTTGATAGCCAGCAGTAAAATTCTCACATTTAGCCTGGAATAATTCCCATGTGAATACTTTATTGGCTTATAATTTATGAATTCTCATTAGTGAAATCAGATAGTAAGCACATCTAAAGCTTCATCCTAACACAAAATAGACTCCGCATAGTTAGGGTGATAGCTATTATTTCACTTCTTTGCTCTTCCCCTCCTGCAGTTAGAATGATTTGTAGTTCAAGAGGGAAAGAGTCGAAGACTTTTCACAAGCTACTGCTTTAATCGCACCTCATGTTTTGTAGGTGCCTTCTGAAAAACCAGGTTCTGACTCCCCGTTCATCAGGAGCTGATCCATTAATGGCTTGATTAAGTGGATCATGTCCAGGAATAAAAAACAATAAATAGGATTGATTTCTGTAGCTGGAGTTTTGCCTTCTAAAGCACTTAAATTGTGTTTTTCCTATACTATCGACAGAATTCAAAGAGCACAGCTTGTACAGCAGGTACTTTTTCAACATGTACAGTGCCACTGAGCACAGTATGTGAGGGAATCTGACTACTTATTCACAATCAGTATACCGCAGAAATCAGGCAACACAAAGGGTAAGGAAAGATTACTGTAGCGGGAGTTAGCTTGAGCTTGGGCTGTTTTTCAGCACTGAGAGTATGCAGTATAGAACATCCCTTTATAAATATGACCTTTAAAATATATTGCATTAGCCTAGTAATGCCACAAGAAATGTTTTATTTGGGTTTATGCAGCTTTAACAAAGGCTGGTAAAGAAGCATCCATCATTTATTACTTCTGATGGAAAATTGTATTTCAACAAATCAAACTTTTAATAGAAAAATGTCTAGAGAAAACTATCAGTATTTCACAGGGAAAAAATGTTGTAAAAGAAGTGCAAAGTTCATTGCTTTCAGGTGGGGAGTAAATGTTTTCCATTTGGAATTACAGAGCAGCTTGCACCTGGGAATGACAACGTGTTTGCCCCTGTTCCCAGCTTCTCTGTGATCCTGGCTCTCTAGGTGTAAGCACACCTATTGCACCTGCAGGGATGGTGCCGAAGCAGCCACCTCAGCTTGGTGATTGCTTGCCGTGGCAGGGAGCCTGCTTCCCATTGCTCATGGAAATGCAGCAAGAACTGAGCACTGAGCTCAGGGGATGCCATGCCTCACGCAGGTGCCTGACTATTGTTTGCCTTATTTGTCCTCTCAGCTGCAGTGAAACTCTGTGATGTGTGTGCATGTTGCCTGGTGCATAGGAGGCACATGGAAACCCAGGGCTGCTCCTTCACCAGGGACTGTGAAACCACAGTTGCAGTTGGGGGGAATTGTGGCCCCTTCAACAGTGCCTCAAAATGTCACTGGAAGAGAGGAGTCTCCCCAACCCCAGGAGTAAGGTACTGTCCATTCTCATGTGCTTGCTTCCACCATTTCAAATGAGGAAAGGCCAATATTTCATGGTAGTAAATGATTTCTTGTCCTCTGCTGTGCTCAAAGTGACTGGTTTACATAGAAGCGGAGAACTAAAGATGGTGATAATAAGAGCTCACACTTACACTGAGCAGCATTAGGTGATTACCTTGATGGGTCTACCAGGGTGCTGTTTCCTATCGAGTCAGTAATTAGCTGGCCGATATGATTAGAGTTCTGGCATGAAAAACTAATGGTGCTGTTTCCTCTTACTGGATTTTGGAGCAGGCTGATGAAAAGCAGAATGACTGTGAATGCCTCATTGTTTTAAACTGTGTAAACTTGGCTGCCTGTTGTGAAGGTTTTGTGGCAAAGGTGTATCAGAAATGTATTCTGTACATTCACTACATAACTGAAAGGCTGCAGCAGTATCTGCTGGAGACTCAAGTGTCCTGCAGCAGTAGTCATAAGGAAAGAAATGTGCCCACAGCCTCAGTGATGTACAAGAGACAGATGGAAATAATTTGAAACTTAACATTGAAGTCAAGATTCTGAAATTTTGTGGCAATTTAAGAAAAACACGTTTTCAGAAGTCAAATTTTCAAAGCACCTTACAGAAAGTGTGAAAGCTGACAATCACTCCATGGTTTGCAGGAATCATATCAGACAACCTGGCCATTCTTACATTGGCAGAAGTGGCTGTATTTCTTTTCCAATCTTAATAAATTATAATTTGGGAAGCAGTATTTGTAATACATTTTAAGCCATATTTAAATAAATCTAATGTTTGACAGATTGCATGTGAGCAGAAAGAAAACAAAATAGTCCCACGATTACCTGATGCAATACTGGTTTGCAAGATAGTAGCTGAAACTGAAGTTGCAACCGTAGTGGTTTTAGGTTTAGATTAAAAGCAAAGGTGTTCTGCAAGCATTCTGCAGGTTCTTTGCAACACGTTGGATCCTGAAGTTTTAACAGAAATTAATACAATATAGCTGCATGCCAGCTGCCTACAATAGTACATAGAATGTAGAAAGAGTACAAAAGGTGACTTGGATAACAGACCTGAATCTGGCTCTGTGGGATTGCACCTGTCACAGGCACATTGCCTGTGAGTGATACTGTACATGAGATGACAGGGGTTTGTCTCATGCACTGAAAATAACACATTAGATACCTGCCCTGTGCAAGTTCATGGGAACACTACAAATAGTGGGAACTTACTGCAGAGTTATGAATAAGTTTGAATCTTCTTGGCACCAGCTGTGCAGTCACTGCTGCTAAGGAACAACTGCCTTAGCACTTAATCAGACACTATATTGTTCAGGAGCAATGTAATATTCATATGTGATACTAGATGTGGTCTGACAGTCCCTTGTACTGCAAAACTGGCTTGTAGCATTAACAGAAGTATTGAGTATTATAGTTTGTGATAAACATTCCTGAATTTTTCTTGAAGTATTCCAAGAGGCTTTGAAAACATTAGCATTTTAGGGTGTTTGACTTGGAATTCCAAAGTAAAAGAGAAAACTGTAGCTGAGGAACTGTTTTGGACTGTTTAAGGACGAAGACTTCCCATTGTATCAAAGTTGTAGCTAAAGATGTGCATTGGCAGTGAGAAAGCTGAGAATTGCTCCCCTGCTAAGAAAGTATTAGCTGCTGCAAAGTGTGTACCACTAGTCCTCAGGAACCTGTGTCAAAGAAGATTTAAAGTATAATGACAACAATTTTTAATAGCCACAACATTCCTATACAGAATTCCCAAAATTAGTTAGGCAGGTGAATCATCAAGGGCAGACTGTACCGTTTTAACTCAAACCTTCACAGCCTGTTGTTCAAAACCATCCTTATCTCAGCCACTGAGTGTGCGGTGAGTGATGCTATCACACCAAATAGATACCCACCATCATTTACAAGCTTACTGATCCAACTTTATACGCAAAGAATCATAGAATGGAATATATAAAATCAGGCTATTGAAGATGCAGTGCAAATAGCACAGTCCACACATCATAAGGCAAGAGGACTGTAATTCCCCTGGTCTCCAGTACAAAATAGCAAATTTATCTAATTTTGTATTGTAAGAGACCATTCAGCCCTTGTGTTTCTTAGCCTAACACACAAAACCCCTTTTTTCCCTGGCTGAGGGCCTGCACCCTGACCAGAACTATCTGTGCTGCTGTGAGTGGCCAGCCCTGGTAAGCAGCTGTATCCCTCTGGCAGCAGTTGCTAATGTAGGTCTGCAGATCAGTGTGTGCAGCAACTGACAAGAAACTAAGAGTAAGCCATCATCTGCTGGTTAAGCCCGCCACTGTCAATAGTTATATGAGGAGGACATGTACTAACTGGGTATGTATTAACTGAAGTGCAGGGTCTCTTCCAGCCTTTGTGAAAATCCTTCTGATGAAAAAGAAAAACCTTTTATGTCACCAGCTCACCAAACAGCCATCTCATTCGAACCATCAGCTCTGCTCTCCTAAATTCCTGCATTATTTTCCATGCTTAAAGAGCACATGTTGAGTGGCAGCAGCTGAGGCATACTAAAAGCCATCCAAGAAGCATGAAAAGTGGCATCAGACTGTGTGAGCCTGCAATAATCCACTAATCCTTTTGAACACATTCTTTTATTTAGGCAGACTTTGGTTATTAGGTTTGACATATATTTCCTATATTACAACACTAATCATTATTGTGTAGCTGGCTAATCCTCAGTTTGAGGAAGGATTGATTTTTGCACTCTTTTAGAAAGACTGTCAATATAAGCGCTAAAGCTCTATTTCTAAGTGTATGACATGCTTTGTTTTAACAGCATTATCAGAGAATTGATACAAATGATAGATTTACATGGAAGGGAAAATGTATATACTGTGAACACAAAACCACAACACAGCCAATGATCAAAGTAGAAATGAGTTTGGTTCTCTGTGTACCATGTGCTTGGAGTTAGATGACAGATCTGTTTCAGTAGGCAGTTAAGCATTTCTGTAAAGGCTGATGTAGAATCATAGAACCATTTAAGTTAGGAAAAACACCCTTAAGATCATCAAGTCCAACCATTAACATAACACTGCCTAGGTCACCACTAAATCGTGTCCCTAAGCACCACATCTATGTAATAAAGTCAGGAATAACTACAGAAGAAATATTGATTTAGGTCTATTTTGATGCATTTTTTGCCTGAGCAGTAAAATTAAAAAAAAAAAAAAGTTAAAATCAGAAATAAGAATGCGTTTTTAATGTTAGTATTCACAGAACAGCCTATTTTTGCCTAACTACATAGTACTCAACACATTCAAGGCCAGGCTGGATGTGATTGTTAGCAACCTGATCTACGTGAAGATGTCCCTGCCCATGGCAGGAGGCTTGGACTAGATGACCTTTGAAGGTCAATTCCAACCGAAACTATTCTATGATTTTCCTTACAATGCTTTTCACTAACTTGAAAAAACAATGCTCACTAGATCTTGCAGAATTAATCAATTTTCTTTTACAGGTATCCAGACTATTAGAAAGTAGGTTATAATAAAGTCACTGAAACTTAGTTATTAATACTGAAGTTTGATGAGCATCCTTTAACTAGGTCTTTAAGTATATTTTTCTTTTTAAGTTCCCAGAATGCAGGTTCACTATTTCTTTCTAATGTCTGTGTTTTAATCACTGTTCAGGTCACTGAAAGACTTTCGATTTCCATTACTATGGCACAGTGATGCTTCAGCCCAGACCACATGGTAGGATCCCATTCCTTTTCTAGTATTCCTTTTTCACCTATGAATGAACGCTGAAAGTCCAGAGGCAACTTTCCCATCTGAACAGGGATCTGTGAGAGATTTTGAGGAACCCATTCAACATCAGTTGTTTCAGAAACATGTTTCTGCATCTAAGATCAGGCCTTTCTAATCTGCTGTTTTAAACACACACTTAGATATTTAGTTCTGAGTGCAGACATTCATTCTTGCTAATGGGATGCACAGAAGTCACTGGGAAATTCGAATGATGATAATTTAAAAGTGTACACACACCCTTACATTTGTGACAAGCTTCTACGGCTGCAGGCTTCATACAAAACTAAAATAAGTCTAAATAAGTTGTTATCTAGGTAATGAGCTTGAATGACATTTTTACTGCTTCTTTGGTGTAACCATTTTATAATCGGGTTTGTTTTGCTCCTGCACGCCATATATTAAAATAGCCACCTTCTCAGCTTTTGAAAGAATGTGAGGATGAATGCAGTCCAACTCCTAGGATATGTTAACACTCTTCCTCAGTAAATCGGACCTAGATGAGAACCATGGCAAACCCTGAGACTTGATGTACCATCCAGATGATGAGATTTCAGGGCAGGGCACTTAAATGAGTGCTCTTTGTCCTGCAAGTGATGTTGAATTTCCCTGCTAAAATGCAATTCTCAGGAAAACAACAGTACACAAAAACCTCTGTGAGGTTGAGCAGCACAAAGTTTATACCACACTTACACCATATTTTAAAACTTAGTGAAGGACTTTACTTATGTGCACATCTGAGGTTCTGCTTTGCACTATAATCATTTCCCAGTGGGAATGTGAATTTGCACACATTACCCTATTACCATGCCTCTCTCCAGGCTTTATTAGCTTGAGCACAATACTACATGAACATAGCTGGGCTGCCTTCAGACATGAATTGATTCATGCACAGCCAGTACAAAAATCATTGCTTTTCAGAGCTCTGTAGGTTGTTCCCATGCATATTTTTCCATATCGGTCCTTGTATGTTTTTATTACAGTCTATGTCCGCTAATACTATATTTAGCCCTTTACTTCAGGAGAATCTCATCAATTTACTATATATTAATCAGAATTATTCATCAGTAACTTGTCCTGCATCAGTACATGGCAGCACTTGTACGTGGAAAAATGAAAATTATTTTATTAACTCCATATGGAAGATGGATTATGAGGGTAGTAAAAACTGAGCAGAGTAGCAGAAATGAAAAGCTGGTTTAGCATTTCTTCCTTTATTTAAGTGAAATTGGTTGCTGTTTTATACTGACTGGAGGGAAGAGGTGAGGGAATGTGAAAGTTGGTTGATGACAAAAAGCGGAAATCTCTTCATCCAAATGCTGCTTGTGTAAGGGCTAGCACAAGTTTCTCATGAATTACTGTCTTCAGAGGTGTTAAAATAGCAATCTCACCCCTTTAGTCCCAGGCTTCTCTGACAGTTAAGATGCCGACAGCATCAAATATGGTGTTACGAGTACTTGCTCACTGGAAGCCACACTGATCTATTTTTTGTGTCCTCTGCAAAGTGGGTTCCTGAACTGGACCCCAGAGATATGGTCACAGCGTGAAAGACGCCAGTCCCTTGTCATCAACTCCAATGGGAGCTGCTGTGCAGAGGTGTCAATGCCCCATTGGTGCCTCTGGTGAGAGGGAAGCAGTTTCTTACCAATATTTTTGACTGAACACCTAGAATCACCAATTCTCATTGCAAGGTGTTGTCTATAAGATGAGTTTGTTGTTTGCTGTTTTATTGCAATCATCTATTAGTGCAATGCAGAGCACCCTGCAGGCACAAATTACAGTCCTTGCTGTGGTCATGAAACATTGCAATCAAAATTTCAAAAGATATTGGGCAGCCATCCAGCATTAGATCCACCTTTCTTTAGGAAGATTCTCTCTCCACCAGCATGCCCTACCCCAATTCACTGTGAGCTAAGCTCTCCCCACCCTGAATAACAGCACTAATTAAGAAAGTTTTTGGCTAATTACATTTCATACTGCCGCTTAGGTTGACCTAATTTGTGCTTGGCAGGCACTGTAAGGAAAGTTAGTCAGCGAAGAATATGACATTGTTGCAGTAAACAACTCAATGCAGGCAATATCTAGGCAATCTGAAATAGACATTTGTATCCCTTCAAAGGTGAAAACAAGAAATGGTGTTTCTTTGTTGTTAATTTTATAAGCACTTTCTAGGGCAAAATTAAATAGTGTATTTATTGTAACACAAATATTACCTGAGATGTGTGCAGAAAACTGGTGAATCATTTCCTGTTTG
Organism: Psittacus erithacus; assembly: GCA_009867235.2. Classification (NCBI taxonomy): domain Eukaryota; kingdom Metazoa; phylum Chordata; class Aves; order Psittaciformes; family Psittacidae; genus Psittacus; species Psittacus erithacus. The sequence goes on from WYDI02012462.1 coordinate 8,528, forward strand.
CTGCATTGTCACTTCACAGCTTTTCCCCAGCAAGGGGAATGATGTTGCCCAAAACAACCTACAAAGCACATCTGGATGCTGAGTTCCATTTAATCTCCCAGATCGCTCTTGGCTGTGGAGGTCTGTAGCAGAGGTGTATGTGGCATGCTGGGTGCTGGCACAGGCACAGGGACCAGGGAGGGGAGTGGAAGAAGGCAGGCAGGGATCGATGCTCCACCCAGCCTTGCCCTTTCCTGCAAACTGGCACAATGGGAGATGGCACTGACTCGATGATGCAAATGCCTTGATGAAACCCACTTTCTCTTTGATGCTGCAGATAATAAATTATTAGGGGGAAGAGGGAGCCTTAAGCTCCTTTCCTGGCTTACCTGGCATGTGGATTCCCATTGCAGTCCAATGCAGGGATCTTCAGCAGTCCTGGCAAACACAAAGCGTGCTATTCAAGTCCAGCCAGGAATGATACAATTGCATTAGCAGAGCTTAAGTCTGAACAAGAGTCATGACATGTGTGGCTGCACTGTCACATGAATGAATGAAGGTCTCATGCTCGGAGTAGCTCACTGCTCACTTTGCTGAAGGTCAGTGGCAAATACTTAGCCACAGAAATGCTGGACAAAGACAGCTGTGAAGGTCATCAACTCTAACCTCTCTCTGGAAGCAGGACAGATGCCAGCGCTGGTTGAACAGGTCAGCTGTTACTTTGGTCAAGACCCGGAAACATCCAAGGACTGAGACTCCGCATCCTCCCTGGGCAACCTTTTCCACTGCTGCACTACCCTCCTACTGATAACGTCTTTTGTTATGTCCAACCTGAATCTCCAGTTTGTGGCTATACCTGCATGTTAGGAGTCTGGTTTTCTCACCTGCTTCTGACATGTCAAAACACACACTGAAGTCAACATATACTCCATCCAGCACTCTCCAGCACATATAGGCAGGTGTTTCATCACAGACTGAACTCAAGTTTGTCAAGAAAGATTTGCCTTTGGTTTACCTTTCTGTCCATACATGACTGGAAATGATTTCCAAGAGGACATGCAACATGATCTTTCCAGGGACTGAGATGAGCCTCACTTGTTTACAGTTCCTCCTCCCAAGCCTTACTCCTTGGCTTGCTTAAAGATGGATATAACATTAGCCTTTTCCTAGTAAGAACCAGAGATCCTGCTGCCCCAGTGTCACCACGGTTTCCAGCTCAGCAGTTGTTTAGTAACTTATTTATTTATTTATTTATTATAGAATAGTTAGGGTTTGAAAGGACCTTAGGATCATCTGGTTCCAACTTTCTGCTGTGGGCAGAGACGTCTCACACTAGACCATATCACCCAAGGTTCTGTCCAACCTGGCCTTGAATACTGCCATGGATGGAGCATCCACAGCTTGTCTGGGCAACCTGTTCCAGTGCCTCACCACTGAAATGCAGTGCAGGTTGCCACTTCTTGTAAGTCTCAGAGATTTATACTCACAGGAGTACAAAAGCAAGTTTCTAGTCATAAAGAGACATCGCATCAGTAGCTTTACACAGTGAACTGAACTTTCTTCTAAACAGGAGTGACTAAAAAGCTGTAAAGTAATGACTGATAGAGCTGTGTTGCCTTTTTACAGCCAGGAGACTGACAGCACTTCTTAAAACAACTCTCAAGAAGTGAACTTCAGTCAGTAAGGGAAAACCTTCAATAAAATCTTCTAAAAATCAACACTTCTGTTGGCTTAAAATTTTATGATCATTTGAAACAAAGACCTGAAGTCAGAGACAGATCTATAGTTAGAAACATAGAATCATAGAGTCATGGAATGGTTTGTGTTGGAAGGGACCTTAAGGATTAAGGATCATCTACTTCCAAGCCCTCTGCCACTGGCAAGGGACACCTTCTACTAGACCAGGTTGGACAAAGCCGCATCCATCCTGGCCTTGAACTTTCAGTGATGGGGCATCCGCAGCTTCTCTGGGCACCCTGTGCCAGCATCTCACCACCCTCATTGTAAAGAATTTCTTCCTAATATCTAATTTACAAAGAACACTAGCAAAAATGTCCACAATCAAGCACATATAGATTAACTGAAATGCCTGGTGGGCAAAGATGTAGCTACTGGTAAGGTTCCTCCACTCTCTGTTGTCCACAAAGAATTCCTGCAGTTAGAGTATTTAGGATAAAAAATTTAGTGCCTCATTATGCTATCTGAAATTACCAACCAGTGGTTACCTGTAGTACATTGACTGATCTTTATTTCAAGCCAGATGGAGAATTATTAGTGCTCTACAGAAGAGACAGCTTTTTACTTTGAACTGAGAAGAAGTGCTAGAGACAGTGGGGAGACTGACAGGGCCCAAACACCTCGTCCTTCTCACAAATTTAATGACTGGTGTCTGACTGTTCTGTAGCCTGTTCTCTTCCTGCAGCAGAGAAGGCTATGTGATACTGTTTTTTTCTCAGACCCTCTCTGCTTTCTGTCAGTTACTGGTAAGACCTGAGGGAGCATCTTTGCAAAGAGCAGATGCCCTGCGATCTTCTCTGAGTAAAAGTCAGTGAAGGCTGACTGCGAATCAACATGTGATTCAAGATACCAGTTTTCCCTTGTAGAACATATCATCCATGTCCTTTATTTCCTTCACTTAGACATGGCTGCCCAATTGGAACATGAGTAGAGAGCCATTGAAAGGGGGATAGCTATGCAGACAGAAAATTAACATAGACTGATGATAAGCACTGGTTATCTTCTTTTCACTGAATAAAGATTGAGATTTTCAGCCTTTAAGATATATTTCAAAACTTGGGTATTTTTCCTGTTATTATACTGTAGAAGCCCTGCACTATTTCTTCTTTTTTGGGGGGGAGGGACGGGGCGGGTTTAGTGCTTTTGCCACCAACTTGCCATAATGCAATTTACAATTCCTTTTCGGGTACTAGCAACAGAGTTGTATAACAGGAGCATTTTCTAAATTCCACTGAATTAATTTAATGGCTATTATGCTTTAGTCAAGTTAAATTCTCCCTCCCAAAATATAGAGTTTACTTAATATAATTTAATTAATGTTTTGAACATGCAGAATGCATATATATATTATATAGTTGAGTGTAAAAAAAAACAGGAAACACTCCTTATATGGCTTCACCTTGACACTCATATATCACTTAATAATAAGGATGCTAAATAGCAATTGGCATATGGGAATTTAAATCACAGAAGGGGTTTTTATATAACAAGTGTTTCCTTAGTCTCTTAAGTCCCAAATGTGGATCTTAAATATTCTAATTGCTTAGTCAATGATGTAAAGCTTAGTCAAACAGTCACTTCTTTCCCATATTCCTTCTATTCCTTCTGGTGTCTAAAATCCGTATCTGAAATTGACAGCATTAAATAATGAAATCACAGAAGCTGAAAAGGACAATCAATCACATTTACCTAGGTTGTTTTAGCAAATAGACTTCCCTCTGACAAATGACCATTAAATCAGTTAATGGAATTAAATAAATTGTATGTGGAAAGTCTGCTCTATGCTTTGTATATCACCTCAGCTTTTGCCTACTGAATCATTTTGGTAACATGCATGCTTAGGTGCTATGGAAGTGTATGCTATGCCAGTCACCAAAAACTGACTGCCAGTTTTCCACTGTTTATTCTTCAGAGCCAGTTTAATCCAATTTCATAGTGTTCTCCTCCCTGAGCTCCCAGTGAGCTGTCCTACCCTATGCACGCTCTTTTTCCAAGTCACGATATCATGAGAGGATGACAGAAGAAAAGCTGCATTTCAAATGTAATATGAGGAGAGCAAACTATTTCTGCTGTAGAAGTTGTACATGCAGTATGTGTTTCATGGATATATGCAAATTAGGTATGTGGAAATGAAATGTCCTCCTGGCTTATCCCTGTTCAGCATCTCTACATTTATACAACCAACAGTTTGTGCTCTCACCTAATAGTTACAGCTCACTAGAGTACAAACAGTAATTGTACAAGAAAAAATGAGAAGCCAGAGAGGCTGAACAGTGAATAGAAATTTCCATCAGTACTGGGTGTGTTAGAAGGAAAGAGCATGAGCAAGACAGAGTCTCTCAAAGTCTGAACATACTAGCCCAGTTTTTCAAAGAGGCATAGCTAGCTCATCAGTTGCACCCATGCATCAACCCTATTCTTCCCTGTAATTCTGTCAACTTTAATAAAAGGAGAAATTAAACATTTTGCTATCCCCAGACACTGTGTTAAGATAGCTTTCGTTAAGTTTTTGCCCTGATGGCTTCTTGCAGAGTTCACAATTTTACTTTTTCTTTTCCTTAAAGGAATAATGCCCTATTGTTATCCCGCTCCTGAATGCCTTCCAAGATGATGTCAGGTGAGTGCACAGCATTCCCCATGCCGTAAGTCCTCCTTCATTGCATTATGTAGGGTTCATTGTCAAGACACAGGCAATTAATTTATCCAATACTTGTCAACATGCAGTCAGACTGGAACTCTTTACCTCCAAAAACTGCCTGCTCAGCACCAACCTCTGCTGACTTTGCCCTCTTTTCAGCCTGTCTGGAAGGAATGAATGGGATGGAAAGAGACAAGAAGCTCAGTTTCAAGCCTTTGCTCTCAGGGCTGGTCTGAGAAGTTCTCTGGGAATACATCTTGCACTTGCTGGATCTCTGAACTCCCAAAAAGCAGCTCCAAGAGCCCAGCGCTAAGGCAGGCAGGTGGCTGGAGAAAAGGTACTTGAGAGCTTTCATATTTCCTTCGCAGCAGTGAAAGGAGTAAAGCCCCCTGTGAAACCCACCAGGGTACAGCCACCAGCTTGCAGGACATACTCCATGCCCATTTTAGGCAGCCACTCTGACAGTGCCATGAGAGGTCCATCACCTAGGTCACCAGTCAGCCCCAGGCAACAGCAGAATGGCCAAAGTGCAGAAATTACACCCCCAAAATGTGAATTGTGCTACACATTCTAGGTCATCCCTACATCTATGCAAACAAATGGGAAAAACTTGGTGGTTTACTTTTTATTCTTATTCTTGCAGTATTTTTATATCACCTAAAACAAAGTCAGCTGATTTGTGTTAATTCCATCTTAGATAAGATAAACTTACAGGTAATGTCCTTCCTTTGATATAGCAGCATGTGAATTAGCTAAGCATTCAGTGATGATCTGACACATCTGTAATAGTGAAGTCAGTGGATCTATTTTCAGTGTGGTATATTACTCAATTTAAGGGCAGAAGTGCAGGGATGGAGACCATGCAAAATCTGTCTGATTTACCGATAAATCAGCTTAGGGTCAGGAAGATATTTATTTACTGATAGTTGGCCACAATCAGTAACAGAAGCAACAAAAACAACACTGCTGTAGTCTCAGGAAAGGTTAAGGTTTGATGTTGATACTTCGCCACACAAGAATGAGCAAATTTGTTTTCAACAGCTTTTACTCCAGGTGATTAGATGGGGTGAGACAGGTTTGTTACTAGTAAACCATTTATCTCCCTTTTCAAAACCAGTACACAACTTCTATGAAACATAACTGATCAGACACACCCTATAGGAGATAACACCCTTCCTACCCTGTAAGCCAGCAAAATCTACATTCTCATCTCAGACGAATAGCATGAACCACACTGGATGCTCAGAGCCAGCATCTCACCACATGTAAACCAAGGTAGCTCTTCTCAAGGCAGTGAAGTTGTGCCAGCTGTGCCGTTTTAGATCAGATCTTCAAACCCCCATACATGTGTCACTCTGCCTATAAGAGCAATCTGAAGTTATTTGCATACAGAAGTAAGCCTTCAAAAGGTGTAGAAAACAAGTTGTGCAAAAAATTTGCTCTTGGCAGGAGTCATGAATCCAGGGGTCTTTTACTCAGTCCTCTTGCTTAACACAGGCCAGAAAATCAGTCATTAGCACTTCCTCGGTCAGGTGCAAGGCATTGTATTTGAACCTGGATTTGCTTATCTAGATTTTGGATATCTACGCTGATATCTACAATTACTATTTTATGTATTACAATGTCTTACAGGCAGGTACACATAGAAGAACCATGAAAAACAGACTATGCTGTCTGTAAAACACCCTCTCACCCAAAAATATTGGATTCTATGCACTCTAAACCTTTTAAAATATGAAGTAATATCATTTTATTGTACTGTAAATTGTTTTAGTGTTGACCTGCCCTTCCAATCAAACATAACCAATAGACACATAGTTCAAAAGATCTGTCCTTATCTGTTAATAATTAGGGGTTTCCCAGAACAGTGGCAGTTTATCAGTGAATACCCAGTCTGTGCTCCTTGAGCACAGACCTGGAGGAAGGAAGAATTAAGCCTGGTATTAACTTCTCCACAAGTAAAATCCCCATTCTCAGAGGACAGCAGTACTGTATCTCCCAAAAGGGACATGGACCACGGGAGAACACATTAAGGAAGAGTTCAGTCCCACCTCTGCACCTAGTTTAATGCTGGAGTTGCATCCACTGACCCATAACAATTCCTCAGAGGATGAGATGCTCATCTGCTATAAGCCACCAGAGTTTGCTGATCTAGCATCAAAAAAGCAGCATGCATTGACTAAGGGTGGAGTTGTGCTTAATGTCTAAAAACTTTGAACAAAGACGAGTATATGTGCCTACAGACAGCGTCTCCTCAAAACAAACAAAGTAAAATAAGGCTGAAATTCTCAGCTTTAGCTGTTAAACTTTCTGATCTGTCTTCAGCTTGTTTTCTGTTATCATTGGTCTTTTAACAACTCAGTTAACCAGCACAGATAAGCAACACAGCATTCTGATAGTTTGGTAAATGCAGGCAGCTTGATATGAGGAATATTGTGAGTGTATCTTTTTCAGAGGCTGGCCTTGATTTCTTTGCTTCCCCTGGTTTACTGCAGATCATCAAGCACTGGCACTTCCCACAGCACTGTCATCATGAGAAAATGTGGCTGCTTCTTCCTCCAGGGCCAGTCACGTATCTGATAGTTGAAAGGTCTATGATGGAAGGAGGAAGTGAATGATATTGGTTTATTTAGTTTTCATTCCTTTGACATATCTGGTAATCAGACTGTTGATCAGTCCCCACTGCCAAAATTTAAATATGTACTTAAAGTTTGAAAGTACGTATTATGTGACAAAGCACCATGGTTTATTGAGTGTATATGTATTGTGACGCATCACATGCACCATATGTCATTTACCTGGCAGACCATAAGGACTAGAACATAAATCTTGATAAATGGTTGATACAACTTTTGTGAGGTTGATGGCTGCGCATGGGCACAAAACCTCAGTTCTCCCACTCAGACAGTGTGCAGGAAATATTCTGCCCCACAAGCTGCTGCTCTGAGATGGAGGGTCCAGGCAGCAGCAACCTTCCTGCCTGCATCTCCCTGCTAAGGATTTGCTGCCACTGGACAGTGGCGAAATGCAGCCCAGGCTGCTATTTCTTGTAAATCTCAGAGATTTATACTCAAAAGGAATGCAAAAGCAAATTTTTAGTCATAAAGAGACATCGCATCAGTAGCTTTACACAGTGAACTGAACTTTCTTCTAAACAGGAGTGACTAAAAGGCACTGAAGTAACAACTGATAGAGCTGTGTTGCCTTTTTACAGCCAGGAGACTGACAGCACTCCTTAAAACAACTCTCAAGAAGTGAACTTCAGTCAGTAAGGGAAAACCTTCAATAAAATTTTCTAAAAATCAACACTTCTGATGGCTTAAAATTTTACGATCATTTGAAACAAAGACCTGAAGTCAGTGGCAGTTCAAAAGCCTCATCCAGCCTGGCCTTGAACACTGCCAGAGGTGGATCCACATAAGCTGCAATAACAGCAAAAACCACAGCTCCTCTGGGCACCCTGTGCCAGCATCTCACCACCCTCATTGTAAAGAATTTCTTCCTAATACCTAATCTAAATCTATCCTCTTTCAGCTTTGTCTTACATCCTCTTGTAAGCAGTCCCTCTCCAGATTTCTTGTAGCCCCTTTAGGTACTGGAAGCTGCTCTAAGGTCTCCTCTGAGCCTTCTCTTCTCCAGGCTGAACAAGCTCAACTCTTTCAGCCTGTCTTCACAGGAGATGTGCTCTAGCCCTCTGGTCATCTTTGTGGCCCTCCTCTGGACTCACTCCAACAGGTCCAATATGTCCCTCTTGTACTGGGGGGGCCCAGAGCTGAACATAGCACTGCAGCTGGGGGTTTCATGAGAGCTAAGTAGAGTGGGAGAATCACCTCCTTTGACCTTGGTCATGCTGCTTGGGATGCAGTTAAGGATATAGTTAGAAAGTATCCTATATAAATACTATGATCTTTCTTTGAGGGGGATACATCAGGCAGCCACCTTCATGAGGACTACGATGATGAAGTATGAAGACAGCCTAGGATCTCACAGAAAATCTTAGAAGCACAGCTCTTAACATATGCATGTTTGTCAGATGAAGGCATTTTGAATATTTTCATAACCCATACACAAGAGAGGGAACACACAACAAGAACATAGTGCCAGGGCTGTTCAGGGTACAAATCTCATTTCAGCGCTTCCACTTGGGACCAGCCCAGTACTGGTATGCTCCTCACCTCTCAACTGTGGTGTGCAAGAGCAGGAGAAGCAGCTCTGGGTTGGGGCTTTGTGAGCTTGTAAAGCACAAAAGACAGCATCACGCGTGCAAGCACCTCTGTGAAAAACTAAATTTTACCGGATATAAGTAGGGTAAATGAAAAGAACACCATTAAACCTTGTTAGAGCATATGATTCTTAATTACTATTTCCAGAACACTTTGATGTTCTTAGGGAGAGAGTATATGAAGTTCAAAATGACTAGTTAATAAGTGAAATTTTCAACGTATTTAAATAGTGAAGGAGTTCCAGAGACCGCTAAGTTACATAGGTAGCTTTGAAATTTCCCCCTCAAGATAATAAATGTATGTCCCACTACTTCTACAAAGTCTTTCTTCTCCAGTGGTGCGGTATTGCTTGCACATATTTTGTAGTCATGTTTTTGTTCTCTGACTAACTGAAAGCATAGCCTCAGTGTATCTCTATGTACATTGTGCAATAGCAGATTCAGAATTTGCATTTTTTAGATTACCAGACAATAAAAAAAAATAGAGATTGCACAGATATGCACCACCCTTCATTAGAGGCAGTGATATTCTCTCCCACCCAGTCCTGCCCCACCAAGACAATATTGCACATACGCCTCCAGACAATGGGATTGCCACACCTTTTGCCTCTAATTAAAATTATTAAGTCGAGAAGGAAAGAAATGCATTTCAGTCTGTGCTTGTCAGCCAAATGTCTTGATAAAAGTGAACATGTTCTGCTGCTGCCCACCATCTGTTCTTATAAATACTTCTTAAAAACACTGAACAGGAAAACAGATTTTTCATCACTGTTTTTCACCATTTTATACCAACTCTGCCCTCAGGTTTTTCTTTATGCAGATCCATAGACATCCATAGAATAGGATAGACTTTTCTCCTGTTAAAACATTTCTTCATTTGACACCTTTCAGTAGAAAAGATTCAAATCTAATGCACGTAGAAAGCTGACTATGTAGAGCAATGAGGATGTTTTTATTGAGGACAGTATTCTAAATGGAGCAATTTTGCCTCTTCTGTCTTGACCCATTCCTTACCTATTCTCAGTCCTTTCACAGTTAGACAAATCATCATAGAATCAGTGACTATCTCTGTTTGACAAAGAGGTGACTCTTCACAGCACTGCTGCCTTTGAGGCATCAAAACATCATGCATCTTCTCTGCTTCCATTGCTGGTGAGAATTCAATCACCTGCAAGAAAATAGGCCTTTTAAATTTGTGAGTTAAAAAGAGTCACCCAGACTTAACCATAGCATCCAGTCCTGTCATGATTCTCAGTATCTTGTACCTGATAAAATGAAGAAATCCCAGTTGATGCAATACAGCAGCCCAGCTGTTGATAAATACGGGTTGGTAAGAAGGTCAATGCTGTTTCTTATGCAAACTCCCCATTAAATTTTAGGTCTAGTCACCATCCCCAGGCTTTCAGTAGGCTTTTTTAACTTTTCTGCCTTCCTTAAAATAGTGCCTTAACTGGTGGTTTCCTTAAAATCTTCACCTCAGGTACAATGTTATAGTTGATGGTGTTTCCTTGGTAAGACCAAGAAAAATGGACTTTGCCTGAGGCTGTTGATCATCTCTAGAAACATTGTTCTTTATTGCTTAAAAACAGATATATATCCTACTGCATGCAGAACCAAATGTGAGCTCCCTTTCCATAGATAATTGCAATTAATTCTTACTTTTTCTAACTACTCTTCTTTCTTCTCATAGAACTCCTCACAACAGACAAATGGGAATCATTCCAGGTATTTAGAAAACCCACCTTCACAAGAGGGGTGAAAAAATGGCACCATATATCAGCATTATCCCATCCCAAGAAGGTCAGAAGTGGCTCACAGAGATGCAAGTACTAAATTCCTTAGGGCTTGACTTCAGGCAGTACAGAGGCCACTCTGTGTTAGGCATTTTTTGATGAGGTAAGGTCTGAATGTGAAGATTTCCAGAATACTGGGACTATTTAAGAAAAAGCTTCCCAGCTAATATTAAATCAGTTTGTGGGAGTCTTGGTACTAATCCTGTCAAAGACCCATGGCATTCCAGGTCATGCGAGGCCAGAGCTGCTTGTAGGAAGCAGTTGTACCTCCTCCTCAGGCCCCTGCAAATCTCTGCTCACTGCCAGAAGGGACCAACTACAAGAAGAGTGTGATTGTTTTGAACTGCAAAAGCACTGGGAGGTCAAAAGGAACAGCAGCAGCAAGTCTTAAAATAACAGGCATGTCTAAATGGCTTCTAGCATAGTGCAAGCACAAAAAAAGGGCCTTTTCCAGTCTTGTATGAATTAAACTCCACCACTTGCAAATTCTCCCTAGAATTCCTAGTAGTAGGCTTTCCTCTGCAACTTCTGGTACCATCCATTTCAGATTACACCACAAATACTGTGAAAGAGGCTCCTGACTCTAACATTCTGGGCTGTCTCAGGCTCTTGACTCCCTCATATTCAAATCCACAAACTTTTCAGAAAGTACAGATATATATGAAAATGATTATGTTATCTCGTAAGACTGAGGACATTAGACTGGCTTCAAAAGTCAGAAACAAAACTGCATCATTTCCAAGGCTGTTTCTGTGCCAGCCAAGGTGAGAAAAAAGAGGAAAGGTGAGGATGAAAATAGGCACTTGATTGCAACTGGAATTTGTTTCTTTTGTTTCTTCATACATTGAAGTTTTGGGGGTTTTTCCCTTTCCTTCCTTGTTTGCAGTTGCATGCAAATTACATAGTAAAGTGAATATTTTAAGTTAACCAAAGTTCTCTTAAGGCAATGGGAAGGAATCACACTGACTGTAAGTATGAACTGGGTTAGTATGACATTTTTGGAAATGAAAGTGCATGATGTGTTCCAAATACAACTTCATATACTGCAGTTACTTCGCATTATATCTTGTTATTGCAGCACAACTCAAACGGTGTTTAGAGTTCACAGTTTCGCCCTGAAAATCTCAATAAGTCAACACAGAACTTTGTTTCAGAATTCTGGAAAAAAAGCCCAAAGCAAACCCAAAGCCTCACCTTCTCAAATCTCTGAAGTTCTTGACTTCTCCTAGATTTGTATCCTAGAACCACACAGCAAGAAGCCGAAAGGTGGAAAAAGAACATAAAGATTGACACCTGTTTTCCCTTCACCTGCTTGAAACAGGTAGTACTTTTGGACATTAATTTCTAATTTAGTTTATAAATCTTTTATACATATGTATACACAAACATATGTATAAATACACAGATATGTGTATGGAGATATGTTTGTATGTGTGTGTGTATATGTATATATCAGTGTATATATGCATATATCAGTATGTAACTGTTGGAATCAATAATATATAAACAGTACATTTTGGGCCCAGTGCACTACACATCATTGCCAATGGCATCCAGGAAATATCTTAAGACACACACTGGTGTCTTCTAGCATAATTATGTAAGTTTCTAACTCTAAAACACTTGGATAGGCATGAGCAGAACAAGAATGATTCTGATCCATGTTTATTATTAAGACCATAAATTTTCAGTTGGGCTCATAAAAATTTTACTAAAAGTATCCTTTCCAAACCGATAGTTTTGTAAAAATATTTAATAATCAGATGAGCCATTTTTCCATTTCAGATTGTCCAAATGACAGGAGGAAGTTCCTTCCTCAGTGTCCATTAGACTATGACAGAAGGAAAATTAGCGCTAAAAGAAGCCTTTTCTTTGGGTTTTTGTGTGTGTGTTTGGGGTTTTTTCCTCCCCCCTTTTCTTTCTCCCTCTTCTCACCCTGCTTTGTTATTCTGCAGCCTCTCAAAGCTTTCACATCCTTGGAAGCATTACTATGGGAACAGGAGGAGCTCTGAGAAATGGCAGAATAACATCTCTTAATTTCATTTTCCTTTCTGACACTTATATTTTTACAATTATATTTTTAATTTTAGAAAAGTTACAGAAGAATGAAAGAAAAACATATCATTTGCTTGTTGTAAGAGGAAAGAAAATCCTTAACCTGCCGGCAGTTACCTTCATGTACTTACTGGAAAAAAAAAGAAGAAATTAAAAGAGAAACTAACATTTTGAGTGTTCAAAATTTTTCACAAGTTGAAAAAGAGATAAATACCCTAAACGGTTCCTTTTTGGGTCTTAAAAAAACCCAATTAAAACCTCACCCTTCATCCATTTCTAACTGGAGCTGTGCTTCCAGCTCCCACATGAGCAGTAATGTAACTCCTGAACTTATGCATAATAACTTTTCAACCTTATTGCTTCTGAACACCCAGCATATTTTTTTTTAAATGAGCATCATTAAACACATGTGACTCATTAGCAATGATGGCTTGGTTTGGGACAACGTTTGTGGTTTCCTCTCTCAGCTTTCTGTCCTGGGTTTCTCTTGGCAATTCTTCCTCTTCCTCCAAGGGTAGTTCAGCAGCATATGAAGCTCCTGCACCACTCAAGTTTGGAGGAAACCAGGATCCATTTCAATTTCCCTTAATACACCTGCCTCTAATTTATGGCAGCTCAGCAATTTCTCCTGAGCAGCTACAACACCTCTGCAGTGGATGCAAGAGCCTCTGAGAGAAAAGCAGGGTGGATTTCCTGGCTGAAGTCAAAGGCACAGGCTAGGTACATTAGCACATGCCACGTGTCGCATTAAGGAAATTTGAGGAGTAATGCACTCAGTGAAAACAGAATAGAGCTTGGCAGCATTCTAAATGTTTGGGGGGTTAGGGAGAGGGGGGGAAGAAGGTGCTACAGAGCCATTAATAGTAGTCAGATCATCATTCAGATCTGGAAAAAAAATGCTTAGGAGGAGGCCCCAGGGAGATACAAAATTAACCCTTGACAATATATTCAGAATTTGCCACTGGTTTTAATGAATCCCAAGTAAAAGAGCACACATTACTGCTTTAACAGACACCCCAGCCCTTTGGCTCAAGGTATACAATTTTCAAAATAGCAGCTGTCAGTACACAGCAAAAGCATTTGGGGACATTTCACTATAACTTTCAACACAAATGACTTGAAATTGATCCTCTGTCTTAAAGATTATGCCCAGAAAAGTTTTCCTTGTCCTGTAGCAAAGTGTAAAACAAAGCCATGCCCCCTTAACTTTGTGATTTAAAAGATGAAGTGAAAGAAATAAGATTGCTCATCTGGTCTTCTAGATTTAAAGAATTAACTTCTGTTAGGTAGTTAGGACACGTAGGTCCCAAAGAATTAAACAAATGCAGAAGAAGGGAACATTCTTTGGAGATGTGGCTGGTTATTTTCTTAACCTGGTGTGTCATCAGCAGCCTAGATGCTACCCTTAGAAAGAATGTGGCCTTACAACATGTATCTTTGTACATCCAGTTCCTTTTTTTAAGTCTTTGTTTTCTCAAACCGATATTTGAATTGTATTCAGCACCCAACATACTTCCTGAGAAAACAACTGTGTGTTGGTACAGGAAACTGCACAGGTGACAGTTTAATTTAGACAAGAATAGCAGAAGAACTCATGCAAATACCACATTAAAAACTGATTCTCTGAAACCAAGCAGGCATAGCTTTGCTCTTATTGCCAAAAAGGTATTTGCTTATCCTATATTTTATTCCCATTTTCCTGAGATAGTTTTCCTAGGAGGTTCTCCAGGTCAGCAAATGAGTCTGCTGAGCCAATCCTATGGGGCTCCTGAGAATGTTTGGCAACAGGCTTCTGGCTCATCAGCACAATTTTAAGCGGTCGGGGCCAGGAGAGGTGTGACAGTAAAAAAAGATTGTAGGTTCTATTGTCAGATCTTCTACCAGGGCATCGCTCTCTCTGGCAGCAGGATTGATGTCTTTAGGGAACCACACAGGTCCAAGCAACAGCTTAAAGCACCACATTTAACATTATGAATGCATTCAGCACAGTATGTGAGGTAAGAGCATTTGTAATTGTGTATTATATTAATATGGGGTAAGGTTTCTTTGAGGAGTTATAAAGTTCTGGCTCAAGAAGAAAAATGCAGTATTAGAGACTGCATCTTTCAGTGCTGAATCATCTCAGACAGAAAGTCTGAAGAAAAGATTGCTGTCAAGTGCTTGTATATATTGTTAGTTAGACCTGGTCTTGCAAACTTCTTACCTAACTATAAAGCAGGTGCTGAATACCACAAGAAGCAAACCAATACTGCATGCCCTATAATCTAGTCTTTAATCCACTGTTGATAAATCCTGCAGAAAACAATTAAAGCAAACATTAGCAAGTTAACCCATGTAAGAGAGAGGAGAAAAACAAACAGGCAGAAGCACTTTATGTTACTGATGGATTTGCTGTCATGAAGACTCTATTGTCTTGCTTTCACCACCAGCGTGTAACTCTCAGCCATGCGCATACAAGGGTTTTTTGGCCCAGACATTTTTACATTCCTGGTAATCTCTGGTCCTTTGTGATTTTTCACTTTGTTTTTGATATTACAGCAAATACATCTTATTCTTCAAAGTATCAGAAACTGGCGATAATCATCTGGGAGTGAGTGTTGGCAGCCTCACCTGGCAGAGAAACTGGCTTTTAACCTTGCAGTGAAGGGGAGGAGAAGGTCTGGTTGAGCACTCTGTAGTAGCTGAGGTGCTGCACAGATTTGGGGCAGCTGGAAAACTTCACAGTAGCAGAGATGTGAGATATAGGAGCTTCTGTTTGGGGCTTCACAGGGATGGATAATCATGAATTATTTTGAGTAAGAACTTTAATAGAAAAGGATTAAATTTAACTGAAGTTTAATGGCAAGGGATTTTAGCTCAAAAGTAACAGTGTGTAAATGCATGAACTGACAGGTTCAAGCCAGCCAAATGGCTGCAGGTTTCCCCAGCCCAGGAGCAGGGGGCTGAGGCATCCTAACACAGCAGGTCCTGGTTGTCAGCCCTCAACAGACTTAAGCTGCCCCTGCATAGCACCACTTTTGTACACGCAAAGAGCAGACATGAGTTTGCTGGGGGTCATTTGCTCAGGCTCAGTCAAAGCCTTTCTGGATCTGCTCCAGCCATACATGCCCCCACCTCAGCGACTCCTGAACCATGACCATTTTACCAAATAAACAGGTAACCCAATTAGAGGAAATGCAACTGACTAGTCCCATTTAAACCACATTTGATGAGTGTCTCTGCATGGGTCATAGAGGGACAATTTCCAGCATTTGCATCTTTGCTCTATAGGAGAAACTTCTTTTCCACATTGCAGTGTGTGTGCTCCCTCCATATTTTTTATAGAGGCAACTACACACACAGCTGGTGTACAGCTGCTACCTACAAATGACCTGTATCTCAGTGCAAACAAAGCAGTAAATGGTTTAGCTATATAAGGTGACAATATAATAAACAAATTCTCTTTTCCTGTACATTCATTCCTGAGTATCTGCTTATATTTGGAAATATTTGTGGTGCTGAAGAGTATTTGTAATTGTTCAACACTACCTGCTTTAAAGCATCTCTTTCTTTCAATACAAAATAGTATCTGGCCACTCTGTATGATTCTTTACGAAGGCAATGTTGCAGATTTAAACAGGAATTGGGGAAACTGCAAGGGAACAGACACCAAAGGTGAAAATCCAGTGGGATATGATATAGTCAGCTCACCACAATGTGAATCCAACACACAGTTGTAGGGTTGTCCCCCCAGACCAACTGCAGGATGCTGTGCTACCTGCTGAACTGCAGTGTGCAGGGAGGGTTAGGCTCCTCCAAATGGCAGCGCTGAGCAGGGAGCTGCACCAGTGCCAAACCCTGGCAACAGGGCACCTAATCCCTGCCATCAGCTACCTAAAGTAGGACAGTGCCAGGCTTTCCTCAGAGGAGCACAGTGAAAGGACAGTGGCAATTATCACAAGATGTGTCAAAGCAAATTCTGACCAGATAAAAGGCCAAAAATGTTCACAGCAAGACTGATCAAACACTGGAAGAGGTTGGCCAGAGAGGCTGTGGAGTCTCTATTCTTGCAGATATTCAAGGCTCAGATTGATATGGCTCTGAGCAATCTGCTGTACTAGACCATGCTTTGAGCAAGATGTTGGATTGGATGACACAGCAGTCTCTTTTGACCTACAGTGTCCTGTGTTTCCATGAACACCTCTCCAGAAGTCTGGGATGCTCATGGAGAAATGCAGTTAGGAATATTAATTTATTTGGAGCACATCTCCAGCAAGTCTCTCCTGAAGAAAAGTCCTGAAATCATTTCCTCAAAAAGGAAAAAGCAGGAATTGCAGTTTCTTTTAAAACTCAGGACAGTGGTGACACCAGTACCCAAGCCCTATGTGATATCCTGCTGGCTAGAGCACTTGCCCAAGTAATAGCTATCTTTAGAGCCATCCTTAATCAGTGCAGGTTCAAACACTGCAAATACTGAAGCCACCAAGAAATAACAATTCTGAAGTAAGGTTGAGGGACATGAAGGAGCCCAGCACTGTGGTGACATGTCTCCTTCTAAGAAAGGCAATCTTCACATCTGGTGCTGAAGTGTCTTTTGCATGGGCTCAGATGCAGAAACAGCCATGGAGCTGGGGATGCGCCAGGTTTATTCCCTTCCTAGCTCTGCTGTAGCCCCTGGGCTGCAGTCATGCTGCCCCCATGGACCTTTGAGTCATGTATAATTTATTCTGCCAAGACCCAGCTTCAGCGACAAACTCAGTTTCTTCCCCTCCCACAGCTGGCCTGCTTATTAGGCTGCTGTCTTGGGAAATGTATGAGCTTCTCCAGGCTGAGGAAGACGTGATATTGAGGTTTCCCTGGGCAGGCGCCCCACCCACCATGCCATTAACTAAAAACCCCGCACAGTAGTGCCATCACCATTGCCTCCTCCATCATAGGTGACGCATGTTTTCAAGGAGCTCGATCCGGCCGAGCTCCATGGGCAGCTGAACGCTGTCTGTAGGCGTTAGGTGTGCTCTGGGAACACACAGTGGGACGGGCCCTCAGGGAGCGGAGCGGGGAGCTGCAGCTTCCTGCATTCAGCCCTTCCCGGCGCCCGGAGGCGGAGGCACGGGGGCTGCCCGCTGTTGGCTGAGCAGCGGGCCTGGTGCATGGGTTCACCGGGGCATGCCAGGACCTCCCTGTGAGCGCAGGCAGCCCGGAGGTTCGGGAGCAGCTGCACAGGGCCTTGGATCGCTGCCGCAGAGACAGGTGCCTGCACGACGTGCCTTTCTGACCTTCAGGCCCTGTGGCACACACAGCCAGTCTGCACACCTACAGCCTGTTGAGGCTTTCGTGCCCATATCCTGTGCTCTCTTTGAAGCACATTTAGGGCACTGTGCCAGAATCTTCTCTCCTGCTAAACCTCTCTCTTGCCATGGTGCCCTTCAACCCAGGCTGTCCATGCACATTTTTCAGCTGGCATTTTCTCTCCATACGGTTCCCCAGCAGAGTTGATGTGCATGTATGGGGCAGGACTGGTACTTCCCAAGCCCTCTGTGGTTGTGAGACCAGAGGCAGTCCTGGCACCCCTGCTGCTAAAGTGGCCCACAATATCCACAGACTGCTTCAGAGCGACTCCAAGGAGCTAATACATCCCTCAAACTAATAGAAATAACTTCATGTCTAGATTGAGCAAAACCCTATCCTTCTCTAAGCCCACCAGCTTCTGACCCCATTTTCTCTACCTTTGCTTATCCTTTGCCTTCTCCCATACATGCCATGGGCTATCACTTACTTTTTTACTGTCTCCAGACTTGTTCCAGTAAAGCATTACTGCAATCCCATGACAAGACTAGCATGGACCAAGAGTGCCACCTAACTTGTTTGTGACCATGTTTAAGTATTGAAATCTGATTTTTGCTTTTGTTCTTCAGAAATGAAAATAATGCCTTTCAAATAACTCTTCTGTGAAAAGTGTATTAAGACAGCAATTTACAGACTAAGCCTCTTGCTTTTCCGCTTTGGAAGGCACATGTGGATTGGCAGTAGAACACTGGTCT
Source organism: Psittacus erithacus (assembly GCA_009867235.2). NCBI lineage: Eukaryota > Metazoa > Chordata > Aves > Psittaciformes > Psittacidae > Psittacus > Psittacus erithacus. The sequence goes on from WYDI02012462.1 coordinate 26,972, forward strand.
TCTAGTATCACCTATTCAAGTTTCTTTTATGCTGCTCATTCACAAATCCTGCCATCCTTGGACAGCTGTATTACAACAAAGCAGGGAATGAGTCAGGATATTAGTCTAAGAAATTACCTAATCATCTTGTCACAGAGCATAATGTATTTGTCAATTACTTTGTCACTCTTCTTGGCAAAATTGATATGGCTTTGGAAATATTTTGACTTGGAAAAAATAAAATTTCAGAAAAACAATCATTTCATTGAAAATCAGCTGCAGTCTTTTCTCATGCCCAGACTCCTATTTTACAGTTTCCTTCTTCAGTATCCTATTTTAAAAAATACCCTTAATCTCCATGTGCTTCTCTCCTGTTGTTTTTCAATGATGAAGTACCATGAATAGTTCTCCTTTACTATTGAAGGCCAGGACATGACAATCTACTATACTCTGCTGTGTCAGACTCCAACTAGAAGTTACAAGGACAGAGTAAAAACTGATTTGTCCTCCTTTGAAATGGCACAGTGTGCATTGAAGAGAGCTGGTACAATTCAAAGAAGCTGCTGGATGAAACAGAAGGGCTGTAAAACATCAGGCAATGGTAGGATCAGTATAATACAGGTACTGAAGCTGGTGGCACAGGGACATAGGTAGTGTTATCCAGAGACAACACAGCAGTAACAACACCGGCACGTGGCCAGAGATAGCAACCCACTTATCCCACTAAAGAGCAAGGCAAGTTTTTCTGAAGCATGCTCTTCTCTTCAGTGCTCAGCAGTCTGATTGGATTTACTGTCTCAGGCTTAATGCCACCAATGCCAGGGTGCTCCCACTCTGAAGTTCTGGTACTGGGAAAGCAGCAGAGGGACCTGAGGTGGTTCCGTAGGTACACAGCTGGAGTCCAGCATGGCTCCTTAAGGTAAAGGCTTTACTATTATCAAAGTGAAAAAGAAGAGGGTGGGCAGGACTGGGAGATGAGGGAGGAGGAAGGAGGGAGGAACGAGACTGTCCCGTTTAAAGCTGCTGAGCTCAGTTTAGCTATGCTGCTCGATTTCGTCCTCAGACTCCACAACAAAACTGCAGTGAACCTGCTGCCAGGCTGGAGCTGGCTCTGCAAACAGCAGAGCTGCACCTGGGTGACATTCCTTAGGAGGAACCAGTAAGTGCAGCTGGTCCCCAGCTAACTCTGCCATCCACTAGAATGACACCAGCAGATAATTGAATGTTAACTGGCCTGGCAATTTGCATTGCACAGTTGGTGGTATAACCATCTAGCAGAAAAAAGTCAGGGTCAACTTTCAGTGGGATCCTTTTGAAAACCTCAGATAACACAGGCTCAAGTGCCTTCCTATGAAACCCAGAATCTACATTATGTTTTCTGGGTGCTTATGATGGGTGCTATTATCCACTCATTGGATTTCCTCTGGCTTTTACATGACATGCAGACACATTGGTTTAATGTGTGTTAGTACTCATACCTGGCCTTGATCACTAGTGGATTAGTTGGAGGCTTACCTCTAGGCTTCACAAGGGACCTGGCCTGCTCTTTCCCTTGTGCACAAAGAATGTGATCTCCCCATTCGTCCAGTGTCAGGTCATGGGGCTTAGCCTTGAAAATTACCCTGAGGCTGCAGGTGCCTGCACACGCAGGAGTAATTTGAGAAACACCTTTATGCAAGCTACGTCTCAGCCCTAACTGCACTACATGATAAAGCATTTTCCTGCCTCAAAACAGTTCCACTTAGGTGGCCTGAACAGCATAGGGATCTGAAGAAACTGCAATGTTTTTCTCAAAATACAATTGTCTCATATTGATCCTTAAACTGCACACTAAGCAGGAGACTGGGCAAGCCATCACAGAACCGCACAGAAGAGAGAATATCTATCTGATCGAAGAGCCATTAAAATCTGCCTCATGCACTACTGGGATACTCATAACCTCTTAAAACAAATGTCAGAGGACAGACTAAGATGGAAGAGTATCTTTTTTTACTGTAGCTTAACAAAATCCACCCGAAGAGTGTACACTGTGAATTCTAGTTATATGATACTGCTGCATCTCTGCTATGCCCACCACTTACACTTGAAACTAATTTATGTCAAAATATACTAATATTCTCACTTTAATTCTGACACATTTTCCATTGACACAAATGGAAGCTTTTCCATTGCTTGAAGTCTGTAAAACACCTTCTGAAAAAAACCCACACATAGCTGTTATAGCTACTTAATAGGTAACTACAGTATACAGTTTTATAACTATATTTTGTATAGTTATACAGTAATAAATAGACACTTGCACAGTATAGTTAACTACAAATTTAAATAGCTGTTACAGCTCATTTGAGCAGGAAAGGGAACATTAAAATTTTACTGGAATGATTTAACGTTTGCTAGTGAATTTGCTAGAATGATTTAAGTGCGCTGCCTGTCTTCTCTCCTACATGGGCTCAGAAATCAAGTGCAGGCTAAGAAACTTTGGCGGAATGACATGGAGGTTGACACATGGGACTGAACTGATTTGTACATCTTCTGTCCTGTCTTGAGCAGGAAGCAAGGAGCCAAAGGTATTTTGCTAATCTCATTAGTGTTTCAGCAACGAGGTCCATTTCTTTGTGCTGTGCAAGCACTGAAGAGATCTCCAGAGCACATCCAGTTCAGCCCCTCCACCAGAGCTGAATCCATCCATGTGTGACAGATGTTGGTCTAATCTGTTCTTACAAAACTCCAAGTGGAGGAACAAGCCTGCCTGGTGCTTAGCCACTAATCTTTTTCTTTTTTTTCCCTATATAATTTACATTTTTTTCTGCAAACTAGATTCTTGTTTTATTCACTTCCAGCGGGTGTGTTAAACATTAGTTACTCACTGATCTCTTTAAAACAACCTTTAAGTAGTACCAATGTTTATCCACTTCACAATGTCCCATGCTGATTTACACTAGCGAAGCAGCTGGTCCACAGTTTTAAAAGAGCTGTTCTGCCAATGCCAGGCACTTCCAGGGACTGATGATGGTAAATCAAGATTTATGTTTTTACGTTTAAGTGTTTCGTGGCTCTAATGCACTTAGTTTGACAGTGATGGTAAGTCACTGTAAGCTTAGAGCTGTGATGGTGACCTGTAGAAAGCAGCTCTTTGAGGATGGATTGTGCCCACCAACCATGTACAACAAGGTGGGTTTTGCACTCTCAGAAAAAGCACTGGGTCATTCTTTCATCGTGTTTTCATTTTGATCCTTCTAACACAATTAAATTCACCTTAAAAACGGAGGGGGAAAAAGAGGATTAAAACTTTGTTTTCTTCTAAACAACTATGAGCAGAAGATTGTTGAAGTTTTCAGCATCATACAACAGGATTTTTTATTTCTTACAGATGTCTGATACAAGTATTTTATGTGAATGGTTCTTCTGTAGGAAATTCTTGCAACCATTCCTGGTTTGTCATGGAAAGTGTCTGCTCTAGTCTATGAGACAATATTAAAACAGACCAACAACAACTCCTATCAGCCTGGAAATCAATGCTCCTAGGAATTTTGTTCACAGAGAAAACAACACAACAGTAACTGATACCATCTTTTTAATGGCTTGGAGATTTATCTTAAACTCATTACCTAAAATAAATTAGGACTGGATGGCCTAGATACATGAGTGAAAGTTGCGTGACCCAGATTAGCTTCCACCACAGCTCTTGGCAGACTGGTAATGTCTTTGGACCTCATAGGGAAGGAGAAGATGGGAAAAACTATGGGGACAGCGGAAATACAAATTAACAGAAAATAGCATCAGTATAAGATCGTTATTAACCTAAGGTAACAGTTGGACTTGATGATCTTAAAGGATTTTTCCAATTATTCTATGTTTCTTTTGATCTACTAAGAATTTCAAAGGTTGAAACAAAATGTGCTGCACTCTTCTGGCCTGGCACAGCTTGTCCTGAAAAGAACAAGCCTCTGTGCCTTTCTAGGCACCAATATGTGGGACAGCTTTTGAGACAACGGTGACAAAAGAAGCACAAGGAGTAATTTGTTAGAGAGCGGTTTATAAACTTCAACAGAGTGCAAAGAAGTGAGGTCTAAGAAGCTGGTCCCTGGGTTGGTGCTAATTTAGGGGGGGTTAATAGGGAGGTAGGGGGTGAGGAATTTTTCTTAGGCCGCTTGGATAGATTTTTTTGCCCAAGGAATCAATGAGCAGAAGAATCAATGTAATAGGTGTACTTGCTAAGTATTTTAAGGGAAAAGGCAGGAATATTTGCTTAGGGATAGAACTGAAATAACATGTGGAAGATTTGAAAGTAGACAGCTGGTACTTGATTTTTCTCTGAACTGGATGTGCCAGCAGGAAAGTGAAAATTGTCCCTAAAACCAGGGTGAACTCCTGCAAAAGTTCAGGGCTTCTTCATGTGGCAACATTGTTCCTCAGATCATGATCAGGGTTATACTGAGCATTCAGAGTACCATGTGCAACACACAAGGTCAGAGAGAAGCTTTGAAGAGGCAGATCAAGAGCAAAGAAGTCTTTGAGGGAATTCACGGCCTGGCAGTAATGGAAGAATCAAGTAATAAAGCATAAGGACAGTGCTGAAGGACAGTGCTGAAGGAGACTTAAATAAGAGACAGGGAAGCCTGCTTGATGAATATCAGGTTGATAACCAGGGATTTTGTTAAAAGTGTTGAGCCAGAGTGTCGTGGTTTAAGCTTAGTCGTAAATTAGAAAACCATGTAGCCCCCCCCCAACCTGTCCTCCTGCCCTCCCCCCTCCCAGAGGGATGGGGAGGAGAATCAAAAGAATGTAACTCCCACGGGTTGAGATAAGAACAGTCCAGTAACTA
>WYDI02012464.1:4941-15008 GCA_009867235.2 Psittacus erithacus
ATTCTCTTCTCTTGTTATTTCCCTTGTCATTTTTTATTATTGGTGGTAGCAGTAGTGATTTGTGTTATACCTTAGTTCCTGGACTGTTCTTGTCTCAACCCGTGGGAATTGTATTCTTTCAGTTCTCCTCCTCATCCCTCTGGGAGCTGAGGAAGGAAGGAAGTGGGGGGAGTGAGTGAGCAGGCTGCATGGTTCAAATTTACGGCTTGGTTTAAACTACAACAATAGGTTAACGTGGTTAGGTACATTTTAGTCCATAACTGAACGTGTAATTTTTGTGTTGCTCTATTCTAAAAGGCTTATTGGGTTGGTCATCTGACTGATAAGGACAGTTAATACAGTCATATCAGAAGGATTAAGTCATCAGGTTACAAATGGATTCTGACTCAGTGGGCTCCAGGGATTATCCAAAGAATTTCTTTGGCTCCTGTTTCTTTGGCTGTGTAAATTGTGAGGTCAAGGTCCCAAAACTGTCATGGTTGCCAGCAGGAAATCAGATAGTTTCAAATTGTTAGGGAACTTTTGTTATCTACCTAGGAAAAACTAGTTCAGAGGTGTTTAAAAAAAAAAATAAAATTGGATTGATATTATCTAATGCAGTGTCAGAAGCTTTGCCAAGGCTTCTGACACCAATATCTTACAATACTGTAAGATACTGGTATTATGTAGGTTAACCTGACAAAGCACTTATATGGCTTAAGTTATGGAGCTTATATATCAGCTTTACAGGAGTCCATTTGCTAATATGCTAGATGGAATGCTTTGGGTTAAAAAGTTTGTAATTAAATTTGTAATTCAGAAGAATTATAAAAATGCTGAGACACTAGCTGTGCAGAAGACACCAGCAGGCTGAAAGGTTAAGTACTCTGTAAGGGAGAAGTATTTACAGTATTTATCTTTAAATGAGTGTTTTCATTAGTGAGCTAAGGTGAACTTTGGAATCTGTCAGTGAAATCAATAAAGTTACTGATGATTCAAAATTAGATGGTATTAAATCTGTATCTTTGAGAACAAAAATAACGTACATGTCCTTCATGACCAAGAGTCACATTATGAAATTGGGTGATATTTAAGGCTAAAAAAGTTGAAGGTCATTAATGAATTTTAAGGGGGGAAAATATCTCTACGTATGTACATTGTTATGAGCTTGAAACTCAGAAATTGAAAACACAGAGTTGGAGAAAGTGGTTTTTATTGGCAATTGCAGGTTGTTTGTCTAAATTACATACTGTTCTTTGTTAATTGTGTGTTTTGGAAAGACTAATTCCAGATTAGGTACAAAATGAGCTCCTACACTTAAGGTAAAGAGCAGCCATCTCATGAGATGAGTAAGTCTCATGTTGCTTTTCTGCTCAGCAAAAGGTCTGAGGCAGGAAGTGGTAGTTCTGTACACATTAGCTACTGGGCTTGGGTAAAAAATGGCTCTTTGGAGAGGCTCTTCAGACACTAAATGCAGCTGTAGTAGCTGGGGGGAGCTGTTCATATCACTATTAGAATGAGCACATTCTGTGATGAATCGAGGTAGTCTGGGTTTTGACAAAGAAATGAATCACAGATACCTACTTGCTGCTGAATAGTGGTTTGTGCTTGCTTCCTACAGAAATTGAGGAAGACAGTGTAAAGCTTAGTGGAAAACTTCTTTCAGAATGGTAAGACTAATTGCAAAGGAGAAGGTACTGATTCAGGATTTTTTTTAAGGCCTTAAAAAATAACATAGACCACCTTTTGCTCTGGTAAGTTTAACTGGGTTTCTCTGAAGTGCTGTAGCCTGAAGGCAAACAGTTTTTAGCAGCTTCATTTATTAAGCAACTATATATTTTCATCACCTGCCACAGATCCAGTAAGACCATTGATACCTGAGATACAGGAGAAAATGAAAACATACTTTGAACCTCACTCTTTAAAGGCAACAGCAGTGATGGGATGGACTGGACTTCCTGGCAGTGCTTACAGTGGTGAGAAGGGCTGCCCACACATAACATGGAAGGGAATAATGAAGCAGTGCTTTGCTTTTGTGGTGGTTTCTGTATGCTCATCACTCCCACCATCACACAATTTATGTGAAGCACTGGTGCTGTTATCCTGTTTGGGTCTACTTGGTATCAGATTGTAGTTAGCAGGGCAGTTGGTCTCATCTTCGCTGCTCAGTTGCAGAAAACCTGCAACTTAAATTTAAGATGCCTTTAGTTGTTACATTGTGAAGAACTCAGTGCAGTGAGGCTGTGCGTGACTAATTTATTTTCTGAGAAAAATACCAAAATTATGTATGTCAAAGTTACTAATTATATGTATATACACACACCTATATACATCAATTTACTAGTAGGTTAATTTAAGGATTACTTTTAGACACCAGAATATTATAAAATATTCAATAAAGTTTTCAAGTCACATGAATATGAAAAAAATTTCGATGGGTTTTGATTTTCTTTTAGCATATTTTCACAGAAACCTCTGGACGAATGCTGCCTTAATTTTTATAGGTTGATAGCATAATTCAAGTTGAAAGAATGTTGGCAGAGGGTATAGTCCAAGCTTCTGCTTGAAACAGGGTCAGCTCTGAGATCTGGCCAGATTTGTAAGGTCTTCCTTCAGCCAACTAAAAACCTCTGAGGTTAAAGACCCCACAACATCTGAGGGTGGCCTAGTCCACTGCTGGACTGTTCTCATGGGGAAGAGAAAGAGTGTTGCTTTATGTCCTCCTGTCTTACTTCAATTTATGCCCATTTCTTCTTGTCCTTCTGGTGTGTACCACTGAAGAGCCTAGCTTAGTTTGAACACTATCTCCCTGTAGGCACTGTGGGGCTGCTGCTAGGTCCCACTGAAGCCGTCTCTGCTCCAGATTGCGCAAGCCCAGCCCCCTCAACCTCTTCTGGCAGGACTCTTCCCAGCTGTTGCAGTGGCCTTTGGAGAATTCATGTTCTAATTGAACCTCTCCCAGAGCAATGAAGTAAAAAGTAAATTTCTACAAAGAAAGAGACTTTCTTCATGAAATATTTCAGAATATATAAAGAAAACCAAAACCCAAAAAAACCCCACACCAAAAGAGAATATACTTAAAAAAAACAACTAAAAACTCCTTAAACTTCTTGCAGGTCTTGAGAACACAACTTGAATCACTCCATAATGCCACTAACTGCCATGTAAGTTAGTCAGACATTATAGCATATACCTGTCAAAACAGCTTTTTCCTCTATTCTAACTGGAAAATGTGACAGGATTTTTTTATTATTTTTTTTTAGTACCTTTCCAGAAGCCACTGGCTGTATATATTTTTAAGTGTCACATTATTGACAAGAAATAATAAAATTTAGTGAATTCTTTTGGGGGTGTAACATACACCTCTAAATTAAAAACAAAACCGAACAGCACCCTCCCCCCAAAAAAAACCCCAAACTTTCCAAATCATACGTCCTAATTGATTACGTTTTTAGTCTCTTCTTAAATAAGAAGCACCACTGAGATCATTGGAATATAGAACTATAATCCTGTGTATCTCATACTCTTCGAGAAGCCTACAGATAAACATTTAATGAAAACCTTGCAGCTCCTGTAATTGCAGAAATAAATTCATTAAGTGCCTTGCCATCTCAATCTGAGTAGTCTTACCTAATTAAACACCCTAGTAGAAGAAGAAGGATCTGGGCCTAAAATTCTTTTCATGCAGAAAAGCTAATGTTGAATTTATTCACAGTAGATCATACAGGCAGTTCATACCCAATAATGTACTGGAAGAGGCAGAGGCCATCACTGTTTCAAAGGAATGACAACTTTCTGTGAAGTAAGTTCTACCTTTTAATTCTTACTTGCTTCATTATTGTTGTAATGGTTTCATTTCAGGTAGTCCCATACTAACAGTTTGTAATTTTTGTGTTTTCTCATTGATTTTCTCCTCTTGTCAGATGAAGATGGCAGAAAAATTACAAAATTGGTAAAACATTCATTAGGTAGAAGCCATCTAGCAGCTACACTATATACAAGTGCAGCCTCTCATGAACCGTAATCGCTAAGGCACTCCAGATGACAGTGCAATCCCTTTAAGTAGCCTTCTGTACTGCAGCTCCAGTGGTTCTCCCTTGAACTTTAGTTAATTTTCCCCTAGTCCCACCAAAGACTTTCTTCATTTGGCAAAGACAACCAGGGAGAAATTATTTTGTTTGGCAAGCTTCTCCTCCTGCATGATCATGAATGGTAAAAGATAATGGATGTAATAGGAAGTGTGCTAGGATACAGATATCAAGGTATATTAGCACCAGTGTAGTTTTGTTTAGTTTAATTGCTGGTTTAGAAAATGTAGTGCAGCACAAAGTCAGTCACACTTGAAAAACAGGGGATGGGGAATTTGTGATGTGGACTTTAGCAAGCTTGTTTTTCAGATACCATCTTCCACTTGAGTTCCCTTAAAATCTCTTCAGGAGGTCCCCCATACCAATTCTGCTTCACTTTTCCTAGCAAAAATGAAAAGTCAGGACTTTATTGATTGCAGTTTGTAGATAAAGCCAAGGGCTCATACTTTTGATGGAAAGTATCCTCTTGTGAAACAGCAAAAGTAAGGGGTGGGAGTAGAGGGGAGGCAAACCAGAGTCAGCAAGGTAAAGGATAGGAAAAATAATAGAATGATGCAAAATAGGTAGAAAATCTGACCAATGTAATTCAGAAAAGAGAATTCTGTAATATAGAAGTATGCAACTGAGAAACAGTAGAAATAAAGGAAAGTAGGAATGCAAGACAAGGCAGCCAAGAGAAGCCATGAGCAGGCATGGGTGCACTTCACCACTAGCAGCTTATCAAGTCTGCTTTGCCCCTATTACACAGAATAAGCAAATGAAAGCTTAATATGAGAAGCAGATTGAACCACCTTGAACCAGGATAGTTGGGAAGAAAAACAGACCCCAAGAAGACCAGTGCTTTCTTGAACGGATGCTTTTGGCATAGCACCTGCTCACAACTTCCAGAAGATTTACCATGCTTCAACATACTTTCTGTCAGAGTTTCCATTTAACTTCTCTGCTGTGTCATTGAATTAAACATGTTCTGAATCTCAAAAGAGAAAGAGGTCTGCTGCACGTAAGCATGTAGAATGGTCACATTCTGGTCTAAAGTTCTTCATTAATTCAGTTTGGCTTCTTAATGAAATATATTCTGTTGAGGGTGTGCATGCATATATACATATAAATACATAAATTAAATTGCATCGTTATGTGTTAGGGGTTTGAAACTGAAAATCAAGGCCTGACTGGGACATGTACACACACACAAATTTAATAAGTCCATTTTAGGTAATTTTTTTTTTTTTTCCCAATAAGGCGACCAGCAAACCAAACTAATCTGTTTATAGCAAATAAAACCTAAAACCAAACAGGCCCTCCAACTCTCCCCTGGCAAAATCTGAACTCCGGCAAAATAAGTACTAAAAGCACAATCGTGACTTGTGAGACTACTGCCATTGACAATAGTGGTACCAATATTTAACAGCAGTTGAAAGTTAAAATTTCAAAGGGTCAAATATTTCTGTAATTTAAACAGCAAAACTACTTGCCACATACAGGGACCTTAGCGCTCAGTGTACACTCAATGAAATTTTTGCACTTTTATTTCCTTCAAGGATCATGAAGATGTATTGGTTAATTAGTGAAACGCGAGGCACTTCAAGACTGTTCTTTGAAGTGAAACATCATGTTTGTGTATTATGGTGTTTTGCTTTATGAGGCTCTGCAAGAGTCAGGTACCAGAAGTAGGATTAAAGCTAGTTCTTAGTCCATTCAAGTATGGATAGGGAGAGTAGAGAAAAGATCATGCTTATCAAGGGACTGGAGCAGCTCCCGTATGAAGATAGGCTGAAAAAGTTGGGGCTGTTCAGCCTGGAGAAGAGAAGGCTGCGGGGAGACCTCATAGCAGCCTTCCAGTATCTGAAGGGGGCCTCTAAGGATGCTGGGAAGGGACTCTTCATTAGGGACTGTAGTGACAGGACAAGGGGTAATGGGTTCAAACTTAAACAGGGCAAGTTCATGTTAGATACAAGGAAGAAGTACTTTACTGTTAGGGTGGTGAGGCACTGGAATGGGTTGCCCAAGAAAGTTGTGAATGCTCCATCCCTGACAGTGTTCAACGCCAGGTTGGACAGAGCCTTGGATGGCATGGTTTAGTGTGAGGTGTCCCTGCCCATGGCAGGGGGATTGGAACTAGACGATCCTAAGGTCCTTTCTGACCCTAACTATTCTGTGATTCTGTGATTATGCAGAAGAACCTCTGCATGTTTTATGCTGTATTATGCAACCAAATGTAATTCTAACAGCTTTACAGTCAGACATGCTTTACATAAATTAGTGGTTCAGAACCTCTTTACAACTTCAGCATGTGTAGGAGATGCTCCCATCTCTTAACCTTGAAATGTGATGATTTTCACTGTCTGTTGGACTGCTCTGTGACTGCTCTTGTTCTCTTCTGTCGATCAGCTTCTCACTGATGCTAATTAGGATGATAGAGGATCGCATTATTAGGTCTAAATTAGGTAACTTGCTGGCAAATCCAGCAAATGCTGAATAATGCATTCTGTCTGGCTTAGGTATACCTTTGGAGGCTGTATGAACATGTGTTGCAGGAGAGGGGCTTCACAGGGTGCATATACCTGCCTTCACGCCTATGGCAAAAAGTATGTTAAGTATGGTTTATGGAGACATCAGATATAAACAAAGAGCTGGTTTGTCCATCAGTTATTTTAAAATAGTGCCTGTTATGGCATTTGCAAAGGGTAGCTACAGCTGGAATGATAAAGGGCTTAATATTTGAGACCAGCATCATTGGTTGTGTCGACAATGCAATGGTGAACTCAGAAATATGGTTTTCAGCATTGTTTCCTACTGCAGTATCAGCTGTTATACAGCCAGCTGTTTACCACTGAACATACTTCTCTTATTTTTTTATCGATATTGAAGGTGCAAACAGTATGCGAATTTAAAATAGATGATTTATTCCACAGTAACTCTGCCTCATCATCATTCTGCACTGTGATGAATGTATGATGGCTTATCTCTTTTTATAATATATCTCTGTTTACTTAAGGATAGTGGCATACCACAATGAGCAGTCTGCTGTGGAGGAGCTGCTAAACTCTGAGACTCCGATCTAAGCTTCCTTGTGTTTTTGCGTACTGAGAATAGCAGCTCTCAGGTTGTGGCTAGGAGGGTAAAATTTTAAAGTAATTTTCTTTTTTCTGTTGAGATAAAAAGCAGTAGAGTTGAAGGAGATACCTAATGCAGACATAGCAAAGGGAGACTTTGTAATGAGTTGGAATGTTTAATCCTTTGTTCCCGAAGAATAAGACTTTTAAAGATTGTGGCTGAACTTTCTCTGTTGCTTCTTAGACTCTGTTTTTGTTTTCAGCCTACTATTGCTTTAGTAAGACTGCAAGTATATTTAAATTTTGCTTTCTGATTCAGTAGGTTTTAATTTGGTAATATGGATGAATAAATTAAAGACTTTCCATGTCCTCATTACAATAATTAAAATGATGATGAGTTTGGGAGGGGTAATATATTTAGGGGATGTTCTTGATAGGTATTTAATTAGTTATTGTTTGTTATTTTTTTTCTTCCATCTTTAATGATGATGCAGTGGTATGTTTTCCAGAAGAGAAGCTGTTATGTATGCATTTGTATGACCTGTAACAAAGTAAAATCTTGAACTTTTCGTGCTAGAATTTAATTTTAAAGCAATCAGGTAAATAATACCATCTAATTGGGCTGCCATGGTAGTCAATTTTATCAGACACACCTCACCCTGTTTTAGAGGAGCGTGCTGGATGTTTTGTACAGCGGCAGAGCGGAGGTCAGCTTTGGCAAGGGAGGCGAAGCCCGATGTTATGCATATTGGTCGGCACATGGTAAGCAATTGTACTGTGTATCACTTGTATTTTCTGAGCTTTCATTTCTTCTCTTATTGTTTCCTGTTGTCATCATTATTCTTATTGTTGGTGTTGATTCTGTTATCACTATTTTACTTTTAAACTGTTCTTACCTCAACCCATGGGTTTTACATTCATTCTCCTCCCCATACCACCTGGGGAGGGGAGTATGGGGAAGTGATCGAGGGGCTGTGTGGTGCTGTGTTATCGGCTAGGTCTAAACCACAGTTATAGAGGCCTTGCAAGGCCAGGTTGGACAGCCCTTTGAGCAGCCTGGTCTAGTGAAAGGTGTCCCTGCCCATGGCAGGATGGGTTGGAACTAAATGATCTTTCAGGTTTCTTCCAACCCAAACCATTCTGTGATTCTTGGCTTTATCCCTCACTCTCCTTTTGTTATCTCCCTGTTCATCATCATCATTATTATTATACATTATTTCCATTATTAAACTGTTCTTTTCTCAACCTGTGGATTTTACCTTTTTCTGATGTGCCTCCTCATCCTACCAGGGGTTGAGGGGGGGAGTGAGTAAGCAGCTGTGTGGTAATTAGTTGCCTGCTGGGGTTAAACCATGATAGGTGACAATGTCATGTGCCCAAACGATACAACTAGTTTATAGTAACTTGGTTTTTTTAATAAATCCATTATTAATTTCTAATAGTTTTTAAACAAAGTGCTAATGGTTGTGCAAGTGCAGGCAGCCAGGCACAACGGTTTTATGCAGCTGTCATCGTATAATATAAAGCAGGGGAATCCAAGTGTTTTATTTTGGGAGGAGGAAGATTAATGGAGTGCTGATAATTATAGTGCTGCTACAGTGTCAGTGAAGTATTTGATGCCTTTTTTTCCTGCTCTAATGTCTTAATTATATTTTGTGGATGACTTTTTGATTCAGTGTGATGGTTTACAAATTTTTCAAGGGACAGAAATATGAAGTCCAGTCACATTCTACTGCAATATATACCAACAGTTCTTTCTTGACCATTTTATTGGGATATTATGTTAATATTATTAATATATCTTATTTCCGTGTTTAAAGGTGAAGCAGAACTGAAAACTGTCTCAATGTACACTGGATTGCTCTCTTCCTATTTTTAATGGTTCACTATAAATATGGCAAACTAATTATTGAAATGAAAAAATTAAGCCATAATGAGAACTCTTCAAGACTAAATGCCTTCAGTGCAACAAACCACTTCCTTCTGCAAACAGCTAGATGTATCTGATCTGTCTCTTCTGAGTGTATTTATCATAAGCTATTTGGCTAACCCAGCAAATATCACATGGATAAAAAACCACAGATGTAAAGAGACAAATCATAGAATGAAGCACTTAGACACCTTTTTTTTTTTTTTTTGACTGGTGGTATGCTTGATTATGATGTTCATCAGTAAAACAGACTTTTTCACTAAAACTGTTCAGAGACTGATGCCCCATGAAGCTAATGGATGTGATCTGGGAGCATCTGCAGACAGACCCTAGTTGCTGTGCCTTCTGTCCTTCTGAATACCTTAATAGCTGTAAATGGAGTGGTAATGCTTACCTGCCTTTGCTGTGTTTTTTATAAGCTAGTCACTGGAGTATCAGTCAGCACCCAATTGAAGCACAGAGAACTGTAGAATCAACTAGGTTGGAAAAAACCTTTAAGATCATCAAGACTGCCAAGACGACCACTAAACTATGTCACTGAGGCCTTCATCATCTACATGGTTGTCACATTATGGCACCAGGTAGTCTACCCACTTCACAAGAAGGACGAGACCCTTGTATCCAACCCACCTGCCCACCGTGGGCAGCCCGCCAAGTTGGAGGGTGTTCGCCCAACCTATTCAGGGACCCTTCGACGAGCAGCACTTTAGGCCAAATCCCCTATAATCAGCTTCCAGAAACTTATTTCAAGAAATTTATTACTCGTGACAGGATACAGATTTGAGATAGCTGGTGACAGTGACTGACTGCAAGAATAGACTTGATTTGCAATAACTGATCGGTGATAGTACTAAATAGCTAGCAAGATGTTAAATAAGTAAATGCATATAACACAGAGCTCTTACCCAATAGGCGTCCCTATGGGGGGTCGAAAAGAGATCCAGCCCGTCGACTGATCCCAGACGTTGCGATGGGGGCTTCTTCCCAAACACCTCCCTTCTCTTTTGCCAATTTATA
>WYDI02012467.1:0-42675 GCA_009867235.2 Psittacus erithacus
CAACTCATGATTTTTCTCACTTTTACTGTTTTGATTTGTACTCTTTCCCATTCCGCTGGTGGGGAGTGAGCGAGCAGCTGTCTGATGCTTAGTTGCTGGCTGGAGTTAAACAATGGCATATCCTTAAATAAAACCTGCTTAAAAAACAAAATAAATTAAAGCTAAGGACTGGGTTCTTCTGCATAATATTTTTAACACCTTTTCTTGATTATCTATGCATGTTCTTATAAAAAGCTTGGATTTGTGGTATACAGTCTCCATGAGGGTTCATAAGAATGCTACTCAGGGAAGGAAAGAGGGATGAATGAAGTAATTAATTTTATAATTTTCCTTTATTGAGCAAATTATGGCATAGCTCTCTGGTTTGGAATGGCTCAGTAACAGTGAAAAAGCTGAGGATATGATATTTTCTGTGTGACTAGGGTTTGAATATAAAGGACAACTACTGTCTTGGTGGAGTTCAGAGTGGCCTGAGATGTAGAAATTACTGCTTTCCTTGAAATGGTGTAGTATTGAGATGTTCTTGCTTTAAAATAGTTTCATATTGCTACTGCCCTTGGAACTCC
The DNA here is from genome assembly GCA_009867235.2 of Psittacus erithacus. Taxonomy (NCBI): domain Eukaryota; kingdom Metazoa; phylum Chordata; class Aves; order Psittaciformes; family Psittacidae; genus Psittacus; species Psittacus erithacus. The sequence goes on from WYDI02012467.1 coordinate 567, forward strand.
TTTTTGTGTATTCTCCAAGTTTCTTTCCCTTAGTTCATCTTTGACTTTGTGGCCTTGATGGCAAAATCCCTGCTTGCTCATTTGAAATATTATTTTCTGGGAAAAAGGGATTGACTTCTGAAAGAGAGGTGATGAGGGGGAGCAAGGCGAAGATTCAAGGTTTTTACATTTAAATATTAATATGTTTTTGACTTGGATACATCTATATTTGTTGATGTCTATCTCAGTTACTGACTTAACATATCCAGTACTGAATCTAAATAAATTAATACAAGTTGTTTCTGAAGTAAAAATAGCTCATGTCAATCTGTCCTAGGTTGAGATATTGTTTTATTTGCATTGCCCTTCCTTTGAACCAGTTGACGCTTCTTGGCTGCAATTCATTTGTGGCTAAGAAGGCCAGTTCATTTTACATATTCGATCTCCTTTTTTTTTCCAACTCAGCACTCCAGTTCAGGGATTAAGGATTCTTTTATTATTATTATGTCGTACACATTATTGCTAAAATTATGCACACTTTGTTGCTCTGTGGATAATGCTAATGAGGAGTAAGGGGAAGCAGATGACGATGTTATTCCTCTTCTTCTATAGTATGCACTTCTCATTTATGCAGCTAAGACCCCCATTGCTTCACATCTTCAGTAGACTATCCAGATATGGTAAATCTGATCTTGAAGTTTTCCTACATTATTCATAGCATCAAGTGGTTGGTGGTTCAGATTGTAATTTCCTATAATCAGTTTTCTGGTTCCTATAGATCAAAGAGATTTTTAATTATGAAATACAAGGTTATACATGGACTTATCTCTCAAAGGAATGTTAAACCTCACTAAATTATTTAAATTCCCTCAGAAGCTGTTAAACCTATGACCAGGATTAAGCAGTAGCTCTTCAATTACTAGCATATATCACATTTTTTATTGCTTTCTCCTGAGTTGTAATCCCTTCTCTAACTATGCTTTTCCAAAATGCAAGAATGTCTCTCTCCCTTGCCTTTCTCTATTAGGTTTCTGAAATGCTGGAGCAGATGTTTACTTGTGCTGCCACTGCCCGCACCACTGCTGGTCCAAAGCTAATCCCATACTTCCTTTGCAGCTTTAACTGCACAAGTGTGTTTTTTGTAAGCATTTAAGTGTGACTTTTGGACCCTTGGATTCAAGACAGACCTTCTTGTGAAAGAAGGTGGTTGGAATATGAATACAACAGTTAGCTTGAGGGTGAGTTTGTTTTCTTTGCTGTAGCACTGGTATGGATTTCTAAACTTAACTGGGTGCCATTATTTGAGAGGGTATCATTCTCACTCCCCATTCATGACTTATCTGAGTGAAGCTAGTGGAAATACCAGCATTCACAATCAAAAAATTATCCTTTGGTACCTTGTTTTTCCTTGATGACTTATGCTTATTCCCATTAATGCTTTCTCATTTCTTTCTCAGTCACTTGCTTTTTCCTTCACAGACTATACCTGACATCCACTGCTCCTCCAGTTCCTCTCCAGTTTCTCTCAGGCAACCCCAGCTTCAGCCTTGACAGCTGCATGCAAGACTCTGCTCAGCTGTACTAAGTGGTAATGCACACAGGAGAGGGATATGTAAAGCTTTGAGAAAGGGAGGGTCCTATTCAGCCCTATAGCTGTCCCAACAGAGAAGAGTTCCCCATGTTTGATTTCCAAAGGGAAAGTATGCTCAAATACAGCATAGTTGTCATATATGTTATCATTAGATTTTTTTTGTGAAATCAACTGATACTCTTAATTGAAAAACATGCATCTGACAGACTAGATTATCCATAGTCACCCCTGTAAAATAATACTACAAAAAACTGCAGTCAATTTTCCTGCAGTTGAAGAAGTCTAGCTGTGGTAGTTTAAGACAAACTGCTGTTCTGCTAACAGGCAGGGTATGCCACAAAACAAATACATAGTAGCTATATAACATGCACAGTTTATTAAACAAGCACAATAAAGCGAATAAGCACACTAAAGCAAACAAGCACACTAACACAAACTGGGTATATATCTCTGTATATGCAGTAAATAAGTACAATAAAGCAAATCATATTTATACGTATACGTAAAGTACAGAGGAAGATTAGCAACTGCAGAAAGAACAGAGACTGAGAAGAAATACATCACCAATTACCACCAAATCATCATCTAGGCCCACACTTCAAGCTGGGAAGCCACACTGCAGCCAGTGCCTGGAGTTTCAGGTAATTGGGAAAATTCCTGTGTGGTGCTTCCACTCATAGGTGAGGCTTCAGATTTGGCTACAGGAGGGTCCTGCTTTTATACCCTTAGAAAAACACTTAGCTTTATACCAGATCTGTTTACTTGTGGAGCCATACAGTTTCTCATGATCTCACTGTTGTCCAGAATGTTGCTCAGGCACCCTCGCGTGCCAAGTGTGAAGGTCAAAACAGCTGCACACCTATGTTTTCCTGCCTCTTTCTGGCAAATAGTCACAATGAACATAAACATATATACTCTACTGAATACACTTTGACAAAAACATACTTTGTTACATCTCTCAGTCATGAGTGGGACTCAACTCTCAGCTAGGTTCCTAACCATTACAACTGCCCTCAGCTAAAAGCTACCATCTCTGACAGGAACGTCCCAATTTTCAGCTGCTCCAATTTAGAGCCTGCTGTGGTTGCACTCATCTCAGATCAGGTGGCAATGTTACTGTTAGATGCTGGGGGTGACTAAGGCACTGATGTGACCCCTTCTGCAGCTTCTGCAAGGGACTGGTAGTAATTTCAATAGGAGCCATGCATTTTTAACAGCGGCGGCTTGGAACCTGCAGAACTTACAGCACATAGTTTATAATTAAGACCTATGAAAGTAGGATTCAGAGGTCAGTGCAGTAAATATCCAAGCCACTACTTTCTTATCTTAGACTTTTAGTATTATTATAGATTAATGTATATGACATGCTGAATAAAGTGTGAAAACACTCAACCCAAATTTGACTTCCCCATTATATACTACTGGGTGCCTTGGCTATTTTAATATTCTTTGGATAAGCTTCTGAAGGTGGCACCATAGGCTATAACTGAGTTCTCTTTTCAGTCCATATGCACACACAAATATACATATTTTCATACATATGTATATGTGGATAAAGGCAGATGCAAATACTTGGTTAGAATATAAATGGCATTGTAACTTGATTGCAGAAGTAGAGTAACACGCAGAATACTTGTAATTCCTTTTGCCCAGTGAAGATTATGTAAAATTGCGTTTCAGGGACTGATGGTGGAGTGATTAGCAGCAAAGTACAGTGCAGTGAGAGGTCATAGAGGTTGAGTCCCCTCCCAGAAATTACTCAGTCTTGAAGGAAGTCTAAATGAGTTGAGCACTAATGCTGCAAAATCTCTCTTCTGGCCACCTGTCTGCGAAAGGGTAACAACTGGTACTTGTCTGAGATTGACTTGAAAATGGAATTGAGAACCCAGTGTTCTTAAAAGAAGAGGGAAATAAATGTTGAATCAGAGGCAAGGCAGAATGCGCCTGAAATTCTAGTTCCTTTAAGATATGCTTTGGTTGTAGAAAAAGGAAGATGATGGTGGGAACTGATTAAAACAACAATAACCCACCAAATACCCAGACATCTCTAAAGCAAAGGAATCAAAAGGAGAGAAACACTCACAGAAGGAAGACTCTGGAGTCCTGTGGTATCAAATGTTGTAGCACCTACTTTGGTTTGGCTCGCAGTGAAATTTCTCATGGTTTGGCTACACGAGAAGACAAAAACCTAGGGCAAACACCTTGAAGTGCCTCTACTGAGGTCTCTTTAAGAACTAGGAGGTTTGATGTAAAAATATGCACTGGAGGGAAATAAAGTATTCTACAACAGGGTTTTGAAGTACCTATGAGATTTAGGGGGACAAATCTCATGGATCTTTAATCTTTCATTTGCAGTCCTCTTGGCTTTAGGTTTAGGGACCTGATCCAACTCATTAAGACGAACAGCTGAGTAGTTTTCAGACATTCTTGTAATTCTAATTGGCTCAGACAGAGGAGGGAAGAGAGGCATAGTAGTTGGAGCAGATGACCTCCAGAGGTCCCTTCCAACCATTTGTGATTCTGGGAGGAAGAGGAGGATATGTTTGTATGGAAGAGTGGAAGGAAAAAACTATGGGGAGGAGGTAGAGGACTTTTACTTCCAGCAGCAGTGAGCTGGTATTTGGGCTTCTCCTGTTTCTTAAAAAAGTGCTTAGTGAAAATGTATATCCTCACACCTCCTTGTTATTCCACTTCCTTGTCTCTGTGTAACTGCCAGCTGAGACTGGAGGCTCTTTACAGCACAGACCTTGTTATTCAGTCTGTCTGTAAGCTGCCTACTCTGGTGCTAGGGCTACAGAACTATTTATGAGCAGTAATAAAATACCTGTCACACGCTCCAGTAAGCACTTGCTTTATCTCCTGGCATGATTTTTTTAATTTTTTTTTTTTTTTTTTTTGGTAAGGTGTTATTCAAACTTGCTTTTTTTGGCCAGCGGCTACACTTCGAAATAGTCAAGTTTGATACAGTATTATTTTAATCTTCATGTATAACTATTAAATATTTCCTTATAGCTTCTGTGTCTCAGTGTACAATGAGAATTTTTTTGCTTTCTGAGCCTTTTCTAGTTTGCAGTGGTTGGCAGAAAGCTGACCTCCATACACTAACCAGGTTCTTTTGGGTATTTGAATTTAATAACATTGAATTTCAAAGGGAACTTGTTCACTGCCTTTCCCTCTCCCACCTTCAAAATTGTGCTGCCAGTATTTTACCATAAATGCCTTCAGATAGTTAAGGTGACTTTCCTCACTTTCATCTAGTTACTTGAGCCAACTGACCCTTGGTTTAGTATGAGTGGGTACAAGTTAGGTAACTAGTGACCTGAGACAGCATGCGCAGCATGAAGTGCTTTTTTAAAGTATATACACACACCATTCTTACTGTATCTTTGTAAAACAGTAATGTCTGTAACGGTTTATGAAAACATTAAAAACTGCCTGGAAGAAAAGCATAGGAAATTCTCTTTTTTCCTTCTCTCTTCTCCTTTCTACAGGACTGCATGAGTAGTGCCAGGTTGAAGCCCTTATGGCAGTAAAAAAAAAGCCTTATGACCAAAAAATTGGACCAGTGTGTTCAACAAAAGGTAGTTAATACTTAAAGCATACTTTCTCTAACAAAAACAAAAAAGGGCATCTATCTGTACAGTTCCTTGCAGATCAGCGCTCAGTAGTGTTGTACATGTACATGTGCCTTTCAGACAAATATTCCACACAAAACCATGATCACATTGCTAGCTCCAGAGTTGAACTGTGTGTCAAGGTAGAAAAGGCTAATATGGAGCTGGTGGACTGTTTTTCAGGTATTCCATGAGCAATAAGTCCTCAGCAAGAGGTGCAAATATGTTTCTTGCAGACGCGCCTGGCTAAGTGCATGTACAAAAGAGCTCATTAGAGATAGACACTGCAAATAACCAAGGTCTACATGAGAAGAAAGTGAGATGTCCAGTGGTAAAGAGACAGACAGAGAAAGCGCTCCCTATAAGGGTGCTTCTAAAACATCCTTTTTAAGTATTTATACTACCTAAATGTGAATTTATACTAAAGCAGAGACTGTTGTACACTGTACTTTGCAGCCAATAGCTTTTTCTGTTTAAAGGGGCTGGTGACTGCAGCTGTAGCAGTGTGTGGTTCTAAATATAAGCCTATGGGAATATTTGGTATATGAGGGGAGAAGCAGCAGAAAGCCTGTGGGGATCAGTCCTCACTGAAATTACTGTCTGAGCAAACCAGTTCAAAATGGGCCTGGGTATACCCTCAGGCTGTAGTCAGATCTTCCAGTAGCTGCACTGCCTGATGATACAAAACTCTTAAGCATGAGTGGCTAGTCAAACCATACACAGGAGTACTGTCTTTTGTAGAGGAGAAAAATCGGATTCAAAAACACAAATCGAGTTTAAACAGGAGAAGATTAAAAAAGAAGGATTATTAAAGGGAAAAAATCCATTTATAAAATGGAACAAAACCCCACCAGTTTGTACAAGAGCAGCAATAGGTCATGTAAGTCTTCATTTGTTGAAAAGAAAAAGGGCTATACATCAGAACCTGTTAGTAGCAGACAGGTAATTGTCTCCTACCATAAAATAATGCATCTACAATATGCATTGTAAACCTCCAAAAACTTGGAGGTTTTATAATTGGTTGTTTTTAAGTTTGTCCTGTTCCAATCAGTCAAAGAATAATGTGTATTTGAGTATACACTGAATACGGTGGAATGATGGTACGTTGAAATTATTTTTATAAAAGCAAGAGCTCAGATTCTCACTGTAAATTCTACCTCTGTCCTTAGGGCTGAGAATTTTGTTGGCTAGGCCTGCCCAAACACCTCCTACCTACCCATATGAATCCCAAGGACAGGACCACAAAGGGAAAACAGTATGCAACCAGTTCCAGCAAATACCGTACTTTCAGTCTATTATGCAGTCTTAATCACCTTTTGTTCTCTTAAAACTTTGTATTGTTCATAAATCTTTACATGCGAAGCAACTTATGCTGCTACCAACCGTATTTCTGTAATGAAAAATAACAACTGAAAGTATTTTTTAGTCTGATGTAAATGCTAATTTGATTTTGCACCTAATTTTTAGGCGTCAGTGCTAATTTGATTTAGGAAAAGCTAGCTGGTAACAGAATAAAGGTATTTTGGGCAGCTCAGAGTACTTCCTAGAAATGCTTGTAAACATGCCTTCAGGAGGTAAGCAGCCTTCTTAGAAATGACATCAGAATTCTGATGAATTAACATTGTCCCTTGTTCTGACAGAAGGACTCTTGTAAACGTTATTCAGAAGAATGATAAACGTAATAGAAGTAGGTCAGCTTGGCAAATAAATAGCCTGACTTACACCCAGGCCTTGATTTGCTGGCATTTTGAGATTCTGGGCCAGCTTTATACCAGATCTGTTCATCCCATATCATATTTAATCCCTACCCATTTTTGTAACTTGTCAAAGATTTATTTGATATACTGTGCGTATAAAAACTAATATGCCAGAACTGAATTTTTTTAGTAGCTAGTTTAACTTGATTCACTGTGACATTCCCATGTGTAATGACATCTTAGCTACCAGTTTCAGATCATTAATTATGATATTGCTCTGTACTGTGACAACAGGCCTAAATTAAAACTTGTTTTAAAATGTATAAACTGACATTTCTCAGGGTCATTTATTTCATGAAGTAATAGTTATTGGAGACATCAATGAAATATGACTCTAACTTCTGTATTTTGCTAACAATCTTTTTGGAGCAATAGCTGTTGGATAAACAGAAGCAGAATTGATGTTGTGGTGGCTTTTTCTTTTTTCTGTCCACTCCAAACCAATGTTTCAGAAATATCAAGAGTTGTGAAAAGATCTTTTATCTTTCATTGAAGAATTCTACTGAATGTGACCTACATCATCCACTTAAGCACATGGCTATAAAGTGCGTTCTGAAAGTCTTTCCACAGGAATTTAAGCAGACACAGGCTTAGGAATTTAATCTAAATTGTTTAGGATTAACAAAAAAAAAAAAAGTCATGATCATTTTATCCAGTGAATAATGGATTTCCTTAATCTGATTTGAAAACTGGATGTAACAGCAGTACTTGCTGTTGTATTTTTACAGAAAATGGACTAAGAAAAAGTGCTCTGATTGTGTGATTTCACCCTTGCTGTGTTGGTTTCACAGTTTACCACTATTTTGGGCACACATTTGTTTGAGAGAAACAGCTTCCTGCTCCCTATGTGTTTCAACAGTGCAGGTATCTAACAGCTCTTTGCTGTTTTTTTTTTTTTTTTTTTGCAACAGAACATGCATTTGGTTTGTTAGCAGATGGTCTTTTTTCTCTACAGTGCTAATCAAACTTTGATACATTTGGATTTGCACAAGGGAAAAGCTGACAAGGCTGACTGAGCGCATCTGCTTAGCTGTTTCTTGCAGTTCCTGAGAAATGACTCAATATTCACTTAAGGCTGAAATGCTGCAACTGTAGAGTCAATATGGTGGCAAAAATGTCAGCTTCTGTGATCAACTAGAGCAGAATGGCTGCTCATGCGTTTCAAAATAACACTCAGGTTGGCGGTACCAACTCCTTTTAATTGATGAATAGCAACATTATTGTTTAGCAGCATCCGAGGAACATCCTGCCTATGAAAAACTATGCAACCAAAGAATTTTATTTGGGTCTCAGGCAGCCTCAAGCCTTGTTCTTCAAACCTTGTGTATCTCTTTCCAAAACCTTGTTTCGATATGCATGGAAGTTCTGCATATGGGCTTTCAGAATTGAGAGCCAAATCCAGTTCTTGGTACTGGAGTTGATTCAGCAAGAATGGGCAGGAAGGCTGCTCCAGTAGTCTTTCATGTGAATAAATGCTGGGGGTTTTGTGTGGGAAAAATGGTATATTTTAGCTTTCTGCTGGGCTCTCCTTTGTGCCTGTGTTAGTAATATCACAGATATCATATACATCTGGCTAGACTCCTCACTGCATCCTGCTATTGTGCTTTCTGGTTACTTATACTGAGGAAAACCAACCCTTTATCTTTTCAGGTTTTTTTTTTCCTTTCTGCTTTGTGCATCAACAAGTGAGAGTCAATGAATTCCAAGTATTTATACTAAGTGTACAGAAAAGTGTTATGCAGCTCTAGCTTTTCACTTGTGGAAACAGAAATGCAGACTTGTCTGTGGTAAAATGGCATGAATGATCTCTTCAGTAGCCATGTTCTTACCTAGCACTACTTGATATAAATGCATGTCCTTCCACAGGGGAAGGTCAACAGTGTGACAGGGAAGTAAAGTTCAGTTAAGCATTGAAAAATAGTTTGAAAGAACTATGCTGAAAACTGTTCCCTTAGTCCCTGCAGGGCATCCATCATTTGGGGCTTCTTTGACATCTCTTTCCTGACTGTTCCAGAAAAGAGGCTTGTAGGAGGACATATGCTAATAAATACTACATACTCTTTTGTTAACCAAAGACTCTCATGATTTACAAGAGCGTTTATGGCTCATTTTCATTTCTATATTCTGCACTACAAATGAGTAGCTCTGCTTACAAAGTTGTTTATACCAGGAAATGTTTTAATACTCTAATGATTAGAGGGATCATATGAGGAATCTGAATAGAATAGGCAAAACATAAAGAGAGTGAAGGAGAAGATAAGGAAAGACAGCATCTGAGTGTACAATGGACATAAAGGGTCTCTACAGTGAAAGGAACTCAAAGTCATTTGTGTGCCTTGGAATAGGCACATCCCATATAAATATTTCTGTGTTCAAACTGATCTCTGTATATTTGCAATTTTAAAAGAAATTTATATGGGCAACAAACCTGCAGTTTTACCTGGAGTTTCTAAAGTATGAGAGAAGGCAAGGAAGACTGACTTTTGAGACAGTTTTTGGTTTTCTTGCTTAACTAGAGCAACATGTGAGCAATTTTTTAGAACAACATGTGAGGAACATTTAGTTACTCTGGGTCATAGTTATAAAAGAGTCAATATTGGCAGGGCTTGCCTGCAGCCTTTTGGGAGGTTAGCTGCTTTCTGGGATTAGTATCACAAGTGAGTTGTGCCACAATGTTTCCCTTTTTCCTAGAAAATAATACATATCCAAAATAGTAACAGTGTGGCTAGTTGTTTGTTTGTGTTTGTTTTGTTGATGCAGCATTCATAACTCCAACCATTATTTGGTTATTTTATTCATCATAGTTCTGATTTTACTGCAGTAGTATTACAGGTGAGTATTCTTGGAATGTTATATATATACCACTTTAGCAAGGTGGCTACATTTATACTGATCAGTGAAAATAAAGCATAGTAAATGTTTAGTGAGACATTTTCTTTTGAAACAAAGAAATACAAAATGAAGTATAATCTTTTGTAAATAAGTAAAATCAGTTCTGCTTTGTGGTTAAGTAACGTTGAGCTTGGTAGCTTTGCAATAGCAATGGTTAAGAGCTTTGTGGTACATGACAGTGAAGAAGTATAGAATATTAGGTAAATGTTTTACACTAACCAGCTAGAATCGAATTAGTGTTTGCTGGTACGACAACAGGACATTCCAAACCTGAAGTTCAGCCAAAGGACGAAGTGAAAAAGAAAAAGAGGAGGCAGAAGCGACCACCAGGGATCCCAAAGACCACTACCACATTATTGTGCGCATGTAAGAGGAATTTTCTGGAAGAATGCTGTCATGTATAAGTAGCTTTATGAATATACATGTAATGTAATAAATATGTATGTTTGATGACTATACAATCACGGCTTGTTTGGTGCTCAAGCGAGACATGCTCAGAGGAGCTATCCCCAGTGTCTCCTGGCACCGCAATAAAGAATACCTGCTTGTCAACTTAAACTTTGTTGGCAAGTTCTTAGATTTTTTCTACAAATCACTTTCCCTTTCAATATCAAGTCCTCCTAACATCCTAAAATTCATTTAATGTACTATATTCTTTGTTTGGTAGAGACTGATTTGGCAACAACTTAAGTAATATATTCCTCACTTCTTAGTATATGCACATTTGAATAACATATTTTTATCAGACTGATACTGTTTATCTAATACTCCAATACTCATTTTTTACTTGAAATGGTGCAGAGAAAATCAGTTAAATGGAGAAACCATTACTTTTTCAGGCAATATACTTTCTTGACTGCACAGTGGTACCATTACTTAAGCTTGTATTTTTCAGAAGATGTTTTTTTTTTAATCCTTATCACTAATTGGAGATTCAGGAGATCTGTATTTGCAAGGGAGAACAATCCTTTCTGTACATCATATATGTGATGCTTCTCTTTTATCACTTATGATACATCACTCTGTCTCATATAATGAATGTCAAGATAAAATCCAATTTCTCTTACAGTAATTGTACACATTGCTTGATCTAAAACTACAGGATTTGGGTTATAGCATAGCCCAATATTATCAGTGGAAAAATAAAACCAAATAATGTTTTGTTAGCAGGAAATATGAAAAATGAAATTTAGGGACAGAGGTGAAGCAGCTGTGTTATCTAGAAGCTATGGCAAGCCTGCATTCCCTTGCTGCTTGAATTCAAACATTTTATCATTTGGCTGAATAGCACCGATGGTGACACATCATTTTCCATGATATACTGGTTTTTTAATATAAGCAATAATACCTCTGTTGGGCTGTCATATAGGAGCTAATTTTATAATGCATATATATATATATATGTCTTGTTCATTATAAATGTCCACACCAATCCATATTTCCACAGTAGAGAAGTTGGAAAATTCACAGATCAAAAAACAAAGTTTGAGCAAAGTAGACTTTTCTAGTTGAAGTAGAGCAGGTAATGGCAAGTTTTGTCACATCACTGTCAAATTGTGCTATACAGTGAGAGTTCCTCAAATGATGTAAAACTGATGTTGTTACCTTCTCAGAGCATTATTTATGGATAATGATGTCATGCGTAACTTTTTCTCTTTGCAAATGCAGTTTGTTGTAGAGATTTTCATTAGCTCAGACTAAATTCATGTGCAGAGATGCACTGTGAGTTGTCTAAACACCTACTGTCCTATCTCACAGGTGGCTGCACACCAGGGCCTGGGGAATTATTTAGCTTTTTTTTTATTCTTTTGCACACAAAATTGCAGAAAGGACAATCAGAGTGCAAAACCTACAGGAAGGATATTCTTAGCCTAATAAGCAGTAAGTTCGAACAAATACTAGAAGACAGATGTCCAACATCTAAGGGATGTGGTCTTGAAACAGAAAAGGAGAGATGGGGTAGGAAGGAAGAGCATCCAGGTTTCTCTTTAATAGCAGCTTAACATGAATGGTCTGTAATGTACAAGCTTATGCAGCAAACACTGGGTGTGAGTGATGATAATTCTGACTGTGAGTAGAGTTTTCCGTGGTGGACTTCAGATATGGTCCGCAGTTTTGCTTGTTCTGCTGCAGGGCTGGAAGACACTGCAATGCATATTCCTGTAGCAAATGTCTGCGGTCTATCATAAATTTTATGTTTGTTTTTGGGCACCATAGTAGGTAGATTGGCTGTACATAAATAACTCAGAGTAACTCTGCTGTAAGAACTGTGTTTATAATGTCCCTCTGTTAAGAGAAGAAACACTTGGGAAGTATATTTTTGCACCTTTAAATAATTTTGCTGGGACTTCTGGAATGTAAAATTAAACCTGTGATGTGCTACTGGGTCATGTTTTAGTAGCTGAAGATCTAGTTAGCTCACAATTAACATGTAAGCTGGAAAGGAATAAACTCAGAATCACATATACAGTCACAGATTTTCCTCACAATTCCAGCTGATGTCAAAATCTGAAGTGAAGCTACCTCTTTTCTTCTCACTCACTAGGAAAATTTGAGGCAATAACATAATTCGTGTATGTGTACATCCAAGCATTTCAGTGCTAAAATTCTGCTACAGCATCTACTGGAACAGTAAGTTTCAAAAAACTTGCCCTGGCTTTGGCTGTAATAGAATTAATTTTCTTCCTAAGTGGTTCTTAGTTCTGGCTGGTTCTTAGTTGCTGGCTAGGGTTAAACTACAGTGCCTTAGAAGACACTCTAAGATCAGATAAGGACAAGTGAGCCTTAAAAGACCACCTACTCATAGCTTTTCAAAATGCAGTGGCCTAATAAGCTGAAGACACATGTTCCTTCTTGGGAGTGGAGACCATATGCTGTGGTTTATGAAGAAATTATGAGACCATATTAGCTAGAATCCAGTTATATATACAACAATAATTTTCCAAATGCAAGTGGGCTCCAGCAGTCTTAAAGGGCAAGAAATAACCCATATAACTCCAATTTTGCTAAAGAAACGTACAATGACCGTAAAAACAAGAATTAGCCTTAAAGATTGCCCTTGTAACTCTGTAAAGAAATCATGCTGCTTCCATCAGATGAGGGGAACTGATACAAAGCCTCATGTAGGAAAATGTTAAAGCAAGTACCCGCATTTAAGCAGCTTTCTGAGCTTATCTTTCAAGAGCTTGGACTGTAATTGACTGAAAATCTATAGCATTGTTGCCTGCTGAAGCACATTTCCTGATCATGTTCATATACCATAATCAGAGGACTTTCTTATCTTAGTAGAAAGTCTGTTGTCTCCATATCTGCAACTAATTAACATAACCTGACTAATCCTGAAGCATATGGAACCAAAAATGAAGCGGGCATCAAGATCAACAAATAAAATATTTATGAAGTGTAATTCAGTAGCATGTGCCACTGTACCTCCAACATCAATGGTATTTGAGTAGAACCACCTTAGTTCAGAATTTTTGAGATTGTGTAAGAAAAGTCCAGGAGAATAAAACCAAGATGTCTTGTCTGCTCTATACCAAATATCTTTTCAGGCGAGCATGGAGAAAAAAAATCCTTTTGATTGAAGCATCAACCTGTCAAGTAAACTATGACTTTGAGAGTCCAGAAAACATTGCCTTATCTGGACTATGGCAGCTGCATATATGTTTTGTTGTTTCTGATATTAAATTAGAAGCTATGTCAAAGGATTAAAGTGGTTTTATGTGAAAGGGTCAAGGGCATTCTCTTCAATGAGCTTTTTTCTTTGCTCATGAACTTACAAAAAAGAAAACAATGTAAATTATCTGCACTGCAGTTGTCGTGGTTTAAGCCCAGCCACGCAGTCTCTCACTCACTCCCCCTCTTCCTCCCTCTGCTCCCAGAGGGATGAGGAGGAGAACTGAAAAAAATACAACTCTCACAGGTTGAGATAAGAACAGTCCAGTAACTAAGGTATAGCACAAACCACTGCTCCTACCACCAATAATAATAATGACAAGGGAAATAACAAGGGAAGAGAATACAACAGCTCACCACTGACCTATACCCAACCCGACCCCCGCAGTGAACAAGCCCTTCCGGGTAACTGCCCCTGGTTTATATAGTGGGCATGACATGTTGTGGTATGGAATACCTCTTTGGTTAGTTTGCGTCAGGTGTCCTGTCTCTGCTTCCTCCCGGCTTCCCCTCCTCCCTGGCAGAGCATAAGACTCAGAAGGTCCTTGGTCAGAGTAAACATTACTTAGCAACAACTAAAACCATCGGTGCTCTCAGGGTTGTTCCCAGGCTGAAAGTCAAAAACACAGCGCTGCACCAGCTACTAAGAAGGAGAAAAATGACTGCTACTGCTGAACCCAGGACAACAGTGTAAGTGGATTTATAACAAAACATTTTACAACTTTGAGGAATATGCTACAACTAAAACCACAATGAATATATTTGTGATCATGAATATGCGATTAGCAGCTGAAATGGGACTTCAGGACTACTGTTGTGAATGTTTAAAAACATTGGTGTCATGTAAAAAATATATTTATCATTCTACACTAATCTTTCTCTCTAATATTCAGCTTTGGAGTGTGGGGGGCTGGGAGAAAAGTAGCAATTACGTATACCTGGCAACAGAGTCTGCTATTGCCCAGAGTCATATCAGGAAGAAAGAGTGGATTTGAAAAGCAACAACTAGGAATAAAGATCAGCTCCCTAAAACACTTAATTTTACTCCCCTTCACATAAGTGACTGGGGCAGTGGGATGGCTTTCCTCTGTTAACTAGAGGTTGTCAAGACTGTGTCTTAGAAACTTCACAGCTTTTAAAGCAGTGAAGCTGGAATGCAAACCCAAGTTCTCATCTAGATTTTTGCTCACAAGTCCACAATAACAACATTTTCATTTAACAAGGAGAACCCAAAGCTCAGGTCAGATCTATCCCACTTTTAATTTCTTACCCTGATTTTATTTAGTCCATACTTTGAGGTATTAAGCAATTAATCACATTTCAGTGCCTCAATCTGAACATCAATAAAATAGTGTGCTGTTCCTGACCATGTGGGAAAACTCCAGAATTAGTGACCTCCTATTTGCTCTGTCATAAATGCAAGGATGGAAAACAGTCCTTCTCTGCACTGTCTCACCTTGGGATTTCCACCTTTACCTTCAACACCTTTCCTTACTGTCTCCATAGCACTATGCAACAGCAGGATAAAAGTCCTGCAGACGAATGCCTCAAAAAATTTGTGATGTCAATTCATAACTGAAACAGGAAAAGCAATCTTGTGATCACATGGTTAAAGACTGATAAGTTAGTACAGGATGGATTTTTCAGTCAGTCAAATGTAGGCGAAAGCACAGCTGGGGGATGTGTTAGCTTAGTTTGGGAGAGGAATCCAAGAGCACTTGTAAACTCCAGATTTCAAGGGTGGTTCAATCACAGTAAACTTCATAAGGCCTGAAGTGCTCCAACATGTTTTTCTCTATCTACTGGCAAAACTTTCTTCTTGTCCTTCAAATGAATGTCTTTCGTCTGTGACTTGTTCTGACCTTGGCACCAATAGTGCTGTGTGAGGAGGAATAGTTTGGAGCTATATTTGAATGCTGAAGGATCTGAAGTCTCTGCCATCTGGGCCATTTCCCTCAGGATAATATGTAACCTTGCTTGTACTTTCCAAGGCCATTCTGCCTTTTAAGTCCCATTCCCATATATACCTTTCTCATACAGTTTCTCATTCTCACTGAGTAAGTTGCTGGAGCAACTTATTTTAGATTGAATTATTTGATTACCTCCCTGCAGCTGTCACATGCCATTTGAAACACAACTTTTAAAAGGAGCAATGGCAGGATAATTCTTATGGAAGCTGTCTTAGTGGTTCTGCCCCCTTGTCCCGTGACTTGAGTTTGTGCATTGTCCACTTGGCTGCATGTGCATGCAGCTTTCAGTATCCATACATGTTATTTCAGTGAACTGTGCCTGGTTTTCAAATATATGAAATGTTTATGTATGTATATTTTGCGCTGAAATCCTGCTTAATTCTCTCCAATGATTTTAACAGAATGACAGGAAAGTGCTTCCAGCTTTCAATTCAAGAGAATATTTGATGAGTGCTGTATACATGCTTAAGTGCTGACATGAACAGGAATGAAAGCAAGCAGTTTTATGAAATAGAAACATGCAAGAAAACAGCAAAGGTGCAACTGGTTCTACATTCAGCTAATTGCTGTGTGCTTTGCTCCTGATATTAATGTAATAAAATATTGCTCCACTAATGTATGTGAAAATACAGACATGTTGGGGGCTGAGCTTGAACTCATTCAGGAAAGTTACTTGGAATGATGTTTCTATCTTCAAACCTTACATCTATGTGTATCCTTATCATTTTGGTCAGCAAGTATTTGGCTTGTGTTCCTGTGTACTTCTTGATATTATTTGCTTATAAGTATCCCTCTGATCTATGAATTAGATTATAGCATTTATATTTTTATAGCTCCAGATGCCTTGCACAGTTTGTAGAAAAAGTCTTTTCTTGGTTACACGACTTTTACATAGTAATGACACTGAATATCTGTATTTTAAACATTTTTATTAATGTGATGTTATTGATGAGATTTTAGGATTTGTGTGTCTTGCTTCTAAAAAAGGGGGGTAGTGCATTATTTTTAATAAAGGATCCTTAAATTGAACTAAAAGAAATATCTTAAAGAGTCTGTAAACTTTAATGGTATTTGCACTACTATATCATCTGTATTTTAATGTTCAAAAAATTCCACATTTTCTTCACTCCTTTTTTCAATCACAATGTTACAATGTTTTCAATCAAAGTGTTACAATTTGTATTATGCAAATCACTGTGTATCTTTTGCGTTTGGTTATTTTCGTTTTGATTCTAAAATGAGTTTTACTTTAAAATCTTGTCTCTTGCCTTTTTTGTTCCTGTTCCCTTTTTCCTGTGAGGAAAGAACTTGCAGTATTAGGCTGTGAAACAATCCTATGGAATTAGCTCCATAAACAACAATTTATCCATGGCTCATCTACTGAGTGTGTTTATCTTGAATTAAAGTTTTGAGGAACAATTAACACTTTGTTTTATAAAGTATCATTTCTCCTGTTCTGAATCTGAACTGTTACTTAAAAGTATCTATTGCTTAATACATAGAAAACTCCTGTCTCTCAGTATGGCAGAGTTCGCTAAACGCAGAAGGGGAGTCATGGAGACTGTGTCCCATTTCATTATAAAGAAGCTTCGCAGTGTAAGGTAGTTTTTCATCCTTATTTTAGTTCCTGTTCTCCGCCAAGCTCCTACTGTGCTGTTCTGAGCTAAATGCAAAGTAGTAGCCAGTGCATTTTCCTGCTTTACAAACCAAGGCCTTAAGCTGCAAGCTCTTGCCTATCTGGGGGTAGCAGCAATGATTGCCTTTGTAACAGTGTTTTGATTAGAACTCCTAGAAGCTTTTTGGTTTCATTTGACTTACTGTTTTTTCTTTATTTCTCTATGTAAAGGTTCCGTAGGATGAATGAAAAGGCCCTTAGAAAACACATTCTCTGCAAGGGTTATTGCCGGTGAGTTCACTACTAGCTGAAGCTACATACAGTTGAGTTAAGCTAATGGCTCTTTGCTGCCAAAATGAGCAATTCCCCTCCCTCCCCAGTGACTAATCCTTGACAGCTCTTCTCTGAACCAGTTCAGTTTGCTGTCCCAGTAGGACATGATTTCCTTTTACTTTGGGCAAATGAATTTTCTGCTACTTTAGTTAATTGAATCAAGTTGGCAATGGGCAGTATGTTCACTGAGTGCCTGAAATGTGGCAAGAAAAGTGGCAGCAGTACATGATCCAGGGAAGGACAGGTGTCAGGTAGTGGGGGAAATCATAGCATGGAAAGCTGTCTGGGAAGCCATTGATTTATAGTAGAAGCGTACTGAGCCCTGAACAGGCCTACTGAATGTAGCGCAGAGCTAGCTGAAACCTCTTTTACTCTTTTACTTAACCTCCTCTGTAGTGGTAGAGCATAAGAAAATCAATTGTATGAAGTTATTTTGAGATCCTAGGGCTGATTCTGAAAAACCTATCTGCTTCTTTCACCTCTTTTACACAGGTGGGTCCAACCTTGCTTTTTACACCTTCCTGCTCACAAAAAACACCTTTCTTTTAATCTCTTCCATGTATTAGAGCTTTGGCCTGGTAGTGTGGTAAGGATCACAGTTTGCATATCCCTTGGGTTGCAGGAGCAGCATTAAGTATTTTTGGGGTTTTAGAGCTGGAATTCGCAATGTCTGTTTTGTTTCATTCTCATTCAGCTCTATTTTGTGTTTTTCTTTCCTGTTTCCCAATGCATATTATTGGACTTTACTGCCATGATTTCTTTTCACGTCAGTGGGAATTACAAAACTCAACCTGAATCTCTGGAAGTGCCTATAGAAATTACTTTTCTTATTGCATCCTATATGAAATATAGCGAAATTACATTTTAAAGAATTCTTTGACCTAGGGACAGGCTCCTGTCAAAAAAATAACACTGTCTTATTTTCCTTCTCTGCTCACCCTAGTTCTTGCAGATATTTGAGTGGAATCAGGAATTTGAAAGAACCAGATAAATTTGACATCTTCAGGTCAGCCATTTTGTGTCATATTGGCTTCAGTGCACTTGACTTAACAACAAAAGAATGTAAAATCAAAACAAGAAATCTAGTATTATCTATATATCTTATTACATTTTTCATCATAATAAAAACTGTCTTGACTAACGGGAGTTGACGTGAAGATACACTGCTGCCTGTGTTTTTATTCTTTGTTGTTAGTTTCTGCTTCCTCAGTGGTATACAAACTTCGTGATAGAAATTGCACAAAATATAATTTGCCAAATAAAAGCTTTATAAGTAGAATCCTTTATTTTCTTCAGAATCAAAAGGTCACAGAACAATTCTCAGCCTCATCCACACCTTAAATAGAGAGGATCTAAGCAAAGAAGTTGTCTATTGTCCATTTTATTGTGCACAGCACTCATATCCCTTCTAAAGATAATCAAAGATGTCTGCCTTTGTACTTCAAAATATCAGAGAAAGAGTATCATTAAAACAGAGTTTGTATAATTGTGAACCATATGATTCAGAAACAGAAAAGCTGTTTGGACTACACCTAGATCTTGCCAAGACTGAATTTTCCAGTTGGATTATTTTCCTTATGGAACATGCTATGAACAGTTCTGAAATGTATACTGTGTTGCTATAAAGCACATACTCTGTGCATTTATACCTTTTGTTCTCTAATCAAATTACTTTTAATTACCTAAGATGTAGAAAATGTATTTGATTCTCTAACTTATGTTCCTGTAATTGTAAGCAAGTGATCACTACACCTTAAGAGCAAACACTTACCTTAATGTTCTTTGTTGATTTATATCTTCCTTTTTATTTATTTTTGTTTGCCTCTAGTTGAGAATCTTTACAGTATGCATGGTAATGAATATGTGAGGGCTTTGCTTACTGCTAGAATATTAACTGACCAATCTGGATTTTCCTGGCTGGTGCATCCCTGATGATGTATCAAAACAGGAGCTTCCACCAGCCAGGCTAGAATCCTGTTTCAAGAAGTAATGTTGAACTCAAATTCAACATGGTGTTGACAGGTTTGCTGGGTGATGAAGGAAAAGTAGCAGTTTAACACCAGAAGACCTTCCTCTACCAGTAATAATGTGTTACTCTTTTTCTGTCTTGATGGTGTCATCTTCTTAGGCAGTATTAATTGCTATTAAAAGGCCCTTCTTCCCCTTCATTCTGGGGTGCAATGTCTTTTAGATAATAGTCTACACCTGCATTCCCTTATTCTAGCTTCCTCATTTTGTCTAGTTCTAAATGTGTATAAATTGCTGTCAATGATATTTCTTCTCCTTTCACTGTACAAATAATTTTGCTTTGACTTTCATTTCCCAGTGATATTTCACTTGACTAACTCAGTACATTTCTGACATTCTAACTTCTGCAGTTCCCTTCATATTAATACCTCTATTCTCTCACATTTGCATTAATGTTGTATCTAGCACCAACTAAACACATGCAATTAAGGTGGCAGTTTCTCACCTGTCCAATAATTATATTAGCTCTCCTTAGACATAAGAAATGTACTGGATTCTAACTTCATAAATTGATATGTTTTGATTGATGTTTTTCATTCAGTTTCTGAGACTGATATCTCAACCAGGTTAAAATACATTTTTTTTCCCTTTAATCAAAACAGACATTAATGCCTTTTTCTTTTTTAGTGCATTCTCTTACCCCCGTCTATTCTTTTTCAGAAAAAGAAAGAGATTTATAGACTACTGATGTAATTTCTTCCTATATATCAAGGAGCTATCTAGATCTGAAAAAAAAGTCATATTTGGTTTAGGATAAACTCTGGGGTTTAAGGGATATTGTGAGAATGCCCCAGGTTCACAGGTGTCCTGGGGGCTGCTGGGCACATCAGAGAAGATACAGTTTATGTTACCTGTGATGGAGGGAGGCAATAGCAGTATCACAGACTAGAGTCTCTGATTTCTTTCAGGCAGTGTTCATGTGTCTTAGTGCTAGCAAAGCTTCTCTTGCTGGTAGTGTAATGGCACTGTAGGTGATGCAAGCTATTATAGTCTTAGTAGTTGCAAATCTGACTAATTTTATAAAGACATAAGGGAAAGAATGGACATAGATGAAGGTCTAATGATGAACTATACAGGCAATAGTTCAATTTGATTGTTAAACTAAATTCAATTAGATTTACTATTCCCCTCTAAGTCATGTTTGCCATAGAAATAAAAATAAAATTTTCTTAATGTCTCTAGTTATCTTACAAATAAGACATTAGAGCTGAAATAGAAGGGAGAAGGGGAAAGTGGAAAATATTGTTTACAAATATGTGAATAGCTGTTCTGCAAGCAGAGAATGCTGTGGTTTCCCACCGTACTTCTATATTCTCTTGCAGAGTGAATGCTTGAATGCCTTATCCTAACAATACAGTCATCAATATGATTCTCCTGCTGATCAGTTTATAGCTCAGCTTACTGATATCGGAGACTGTTTTGGTAGGATAACATGTCTCAGACAGGACAGATTTGGTAATATTTGAAAAGCTAGATTTAGTCAGGTAGCATCAGCTCTTTTACAAACTGAGATTTAAAAAAAGCAAGACAGTTGTTTTGCTTCACTGTTTAGCTGGATATTGCATGGTGAATACTGCCTATATGCCAAATAGATCATTCAGACATTTTAGTAAATTCAATTTTACTTTATTTGCTAGAAAAAGACATGATAATCCTCAGAGAGGCAAAATTATATGATATTATTTGCAGTGTATGTTATTTGCAGTGTATATTATTTGCAGTGTGTTGTCTGTCCAGTTCAATTAGTTTTTACTTTTTACATTGGCACTTTAAGCCAATGAATTGGACAATACCCACACTTAAGATAGTGTTTCTTGAAAGGCCAAGCAAGAACAGAATCTGAAGTCAGGAACACAAACCTACAATCAGCACTGTGGTATTTGTGTGGCTCAGAAAAGTAAGTATGTATGAAACTTACAAGAGTATGTTTCAAATCTTACTCCTCTCCAGATGTCAGAAATTTATCTGCTTCCAGTATGGACAACAAAAGCCTTTCCAAGGCGGATACACATTGACATTTGTTTTGAAAGAATGAAGCAGATCTTCCTTCTTTCCATCAAGACAGAAGTAGGCAATACAGCAGTTCTGCCAAGTAACGTGTTTTATCTAATGATTTTCAGTAAGTGAAGAATATGGAGGAGCAGAAAAGGCTGTATAGTCCAGCAAGTAGGACCTTTATTTTGAGGGGGGAGGGAGGAGAGTATTGGTGGTTCAGGAGGGGTCTTCTAATCCTGTTTTCACAATAATTTATGGATTTGAGGCTCTATCCATTGAGAAAACCCTTGATATTTTCCTGTAAATTTGAACCAGAGTCTAGCTCTCCTCATCCTATGTTGGTTTCCCAACCACAAGAACATGGACTAAGGTAAATCTTGGGCCTCTTCTTCTTCTTCTTTCCTTTTTTTCTTTTCCCTTTTTCTGAAAGATGCACAGTTTAAAATGGAAAGTGAATTCACCCAGCTTAAACTGATGACCTGGTGGCTGATGGCTTCTTTCTAAGAGATAGAAGATGAACAGGACATGAAAATCAAACTTTATCATTCCTGGGGTAGCATATGAATAACCCAGGTATTATCTACAAGGCAGGCATAGGTCAAAATAAATAAACAAACAAAGCATTTTCTGAAGTGTGTGGGTTTTTTAACCTGTGTACAGCGCTTGTTGGATCAGTCACCACATCCCATCCTGCCTGACTCTCACTGGCCATATCTTGTCCCTGTGGCCACCACCACCCTGACCCCCTAGGTACTGCCTGGCAGCCCCCTTGCACAGCTCCCCAACAGGACTCTCCAAACATATGTTACCACAGGGGTTCCTCTGCTGGGGCAGCTGGTGGATGTCTGAGCAGAAATCCCACTCAATAAAGCGCCAGGCCAGACAGGAGCAATTGTGGGTAATGAAGACAGCTATGTTGGCTGAAAGGCATCTTTAAAGCTGCAAAGTAGGGTTATTTCCTAGGTCCTTCATTGGCCAGGGGAACTAGGTTTTCTCTGTGTTCATTGTAAATTTTGGCATGATCCTGTTTGCGCCATAGTTATCTTACTGGCTTCAGAAGTGTCCTGAGTAGAAATCAGGTCAGGAGACAAAAGGGTGTCAGTGAGTCCTGTTCTTGTAGTGTACAAGTTATGATTTAATTTTGACAGCTGTTTATTTCATATATAAGTGTTTTATAAACATTGTTATGCACATAGTTATTTAGTGATGACAGCAGAATTTCCATGTCAGACTATGAAGTTGTGAGTGAGATGGTGTCCTTCTGCTCACCCTATTTCCAGAAATATGTTAGTGTGTGTATTTGAAAATGCACCTGTGGTTTGCTGGGGTATGTACCATTTTGTGCACAACACGTTTTCCTGTATACTGTCTCCTTGTCAGACACAGCGTCTATTTGTTTCGATTTGTCCAGTCACTTGTTCTACCCGCATCACTGAACTCAGTCTGATTTCTCTAGAGCTTCTAAAGCTGTTTTGGTGACAGGGTGACACTTAGGACTTGTAAAGTATGTTTAAGTCTTTTGCTGAATCTAGAGCCTGACTCCTTTATTAGTTTGCACATTAGATTAACTCTTCTTAGTCTTTTTACATAATACTACTACTGATAACCTTGCTACTATGTCTGAGTTCCTCAAGGGTTTCAATAAGCCAGAAATTTGGTTTATATTTAAAAATCTGTGCTTTTTCTATGAAATAAAAAATTAACAACACGCAATATGCTGTAAGCTGATACAGTCTTTGCTGTTAGAACTTTTCTTAGGGCTTAATATTGCAAATAAAATCATCTGGGCTGTAAAGAGTGAAAACACATAGGTCAACACATAGCTAGCAAACACACATCTCAAAATAAGATTTTGCCAGTTCAGTCAGGCTTAGACTGATTCAAAGAGTGAAACTGTCCAGCTCAAATGTTTCTTCTGCTTCTGAAACACAAAAATACTGAATGGCAAAATGTGTCTTTTTCTCATTCCTTTGACAGATAATTTTCTTCATCGCTGCAATGTCTCTGAGTGGAAGTTTCAGTGCAGGCCAACATTCTTATCTGCTTGTCATCCATCAAAAAAACCTCAAAACCTAATGCTGTCTACCATAGTATTGATATTGGGGTTTAATAGATTGAATTTTCTTTTCTTTTTTTGTCAACTGGACTAGCTTAGATCACTAAAGAGTTGTTATACCTTGCCAACCTTTACTTTACTGGGGCAGTCTAAATTGTCTTAGCATTTGATATGAGGTTAATTTTTTGTAATTAGTTAAATCACTGTTTCTCTAGTTCTCCATCCTTTTTCCATGAATATTTTATCTCTCTTAGGTTCCTCTTGGGTGAAATTCATCCTTGATTTCTTTTTGTTGATACATTTGTAGCAAAAATCCATAATGTGCTTCTAATAGCATGCAGTAAAGATTTCTATAGATTAGGAAATATTTTCATCTTTGTATGACCAAAGTGTAAGCGAGAGAAGTCTTTCTTATTCCCATACAAGTTTGCATAGACTTATACAAATAAATGATTTTTAAGTTTTGGTAAACAAGAAAAATAAGGAAGTATCAGTGAGATTGCCCAGGGAAAAAAAAAGAAGCCCAGAGAGTATCTTATCAGAAAATGCATCCAGAAACACAGAAATTTCCAGACCCTGCAAAAGAAATACTGAAAACCTGTGAGAAGTTCTTCAGCCACATCCTTGCCTTCACACTTCCCTGTTATCTGTCAATGCTGCTTTACGTTTTCTAGAGCCTGTCAGGTTCTAACACTTCTTGTTGCAGTGGTACACTGTGTATTTACATCTGGAGATCAAAATACTTTTGTCAGCACTTTTCTAATGTTTTGGGGTTTCACAACTGACCTTCTCTGTTTATACACATTAAATTTTGTTTCTGCCAACCATCCAATCAAACTCACCCCGGCTGATGTAGCAAGCAGAATACCAACAGTAGCTAACCAACCTGAGTTGGTCTTTTGTTCTGATTGCACTCACAGCTGATAAGCCGAAACCTCACACCTGGGAGCACCAGTTTTGTTGGCAAAAACAATTGGGCATGGCTGCAGAAGCTTATAAAATCTCTCGCTGGAGTGAATGCATGAAATTTACTCTTTGTTGCTGAATTTCAGAGATACAGAAGACCAGGTCACCAGTACAGTAGAGCTACACAATG
Organism: Psittacus erithacus; assembly: GCA_009867235.2. Lineage (NCBI taxonomy): Eukaryota > Metazoa > Chordata > Aves > Psittaciformes > Psittacidae > Psittacus > Psittacus erithacus. The sequence continues at coordinate 25,168 of WYDI02012467.1, forward strand.
TCATCTCCTTGCTCTGTGTAACATTCCCCTTACTTACACATCAAAACCTCATGTTTAGCTTCTCAGCTACAGCTGGGGCCTTGATTTCTGTTGGTTTTGTAGCATTATGCTCAGTCTGATCTTATTATCTACTCCTTTTTTGTATTACATCTATACTGTAGATCTTTACAATTGTACTGTATAACTGTAACTTACTCTTCATTTCAAAGCCTAGCTTTGTATTTTGGGTGTTCTGAAGTGCATTTTGTTCACCTGAGCCCATCTGACTGGGTATCCAGGCTGCCTAGTTTGAGCATCTTCAGCTATAGTGTTTTCAGCGTTACTAGTGTTACAATGAGCTTCAGCATCATTTGCAAATTTATCTACTGTTTTCTTTTCATGTTTTCTTAAAAAAACCAATGAGTGCAATTGGGTTTTAGCAGAAGTTTTAATTAAATAGTCTCATCTGGCTTTAGGTTTTTGTTTGTTTGCTTAAAAGGACCCATGCGTTGTTTAGAGCACAGGATGAATGGTGTTCACCATTCATGACCAGCTATTTAATTTTTCACTTTTATCTTCTTCATTCAGTATTTGGCCTTATATTTTATTTATTTCAAATTATAAGAACATGCACTGAAGCTAGAATTATTAATTTCCTCATGGAATTTACTGCAGTACTCAATATAGTGCTTCATGCTTTTATCAGTGCCTCTGAGGCATTTATTTGAATACATTTCCAATAAGCTCCTCTGAGGTACAATGTTATGAATATTCCAGTTTTACCAATAAGATACATGAAAACTAAGGCAGCAGTTTCACAAGAAGCTAAGCTGATGCCCTGTTTCTTGTTTTTTGGGGTTTTTTTTTGTTTTTTTTCTCTTTCTTGTCACATGTTAGGCCCTTTCATGAATAAATTTATGTTCATACCATATATATTACGTAGAAAAATATTTTTTTCTTACCCCCCTGGATAAACTTTCTCCTATATTAGTGTTGTGCAGGCTCATGGAGTGGTTTCAGGAGGAAAAGTAATGGTGGCAGTGGAGTTCTCTACCTGTCAAGTAAGGTGGGCAATTAGATTTGTTTATGTCTTATCTCTTCCAACCTCATGACAGGATTACATACAGCATGGAAGAAGCTGTGTTTATTCATCAGCCACCCCTGAACTTAAAGGCCAGCTGTTTCCATAAGCTGTTGCTATATATTTCAATAATTAAGAGTGCATATAGGCATATGGCGCTGTTTAAACATCTTAGTACATTATGCAACCTCATGTAGTCTGCATGTTTTTATGTACCTATCTGCATTGCATTTTGAATTAATTTTTTAAATTTTCACATTTCAAACTTTTGAATGATGTTTTTGAATTAGATTGGTTGGTTGTTTTTTTTTTTTCTTCACAGGTCTTTGAAGCAGTTAAGGGTAACAAGATAAACAGGAAGCCGTACACATGCTAAGAAGCACATCGACTCTTCATTAGCATGAAGAACATATATTAGAGTTAAGAAAGACTTCAGCATTTTGAATCTTGTGCACTTAAAAGCTAAGACAGACTTCAGCATTTTGAATCTTGTTCGCTTAACAGCTAAGAGATCTGGTTTCAGCTACCTCATCCAAAAATCCCAAGGACAGAAGTTTTTAACACAGGACAGGTGCTTATTAATTAATAGAGAGAAATGTGCAATGTTTGGACTAAGATAGTGCTAGGACAGAAAATGCCAGTCAGAGGGTATTGATGAGCCCCAGATTCTCAGCTCTGTGATGTATTCTTGCTATAGCTTGGTCTTGTTTATCATCTGAAGATACTTAGAAAATGAGGGTAAAATTTTAGTTTTTTTCTATAAGCAAGTTAGTGCCTTTGTTTCCTGATAATCTATTTGTTAGAACATGGAAGAATCCATTACTGTTCTTTTGACTCCTGATTAAACTGAATGAAGGTGAAGCATGTACATGTAGGCAGATAATGGCTTCTGCTCCCCAACCCCTTTGACAAACACAAAAGTGTCTTGAGTGTTTTGACTGTATATTTATTCATATCCTTTTCTACTGGATGATGCTGGTGATGAAAGGGAGGGGTGAAGCTGAATCTCCTTCCTGTAACAGCTTTTAGGATTGCAGTTTACCTCTGTTCCCATCGGGTGGGAGAACTGGTTTAAATGTCTCTTGTGTGACGCTGAGTACAGTAACATGGCTAATGATGTTTTCAAAACTCTCTAAGGAGCCATGCCATGCGAATGAGCGTCCAACTAGAACAGGCCAATCTTCTGTCTTCCAAAACATAGTAACTCTTCACAATGAGCTCACAAAATCAGTCAATAGTATGCTTCAGCTGTAGGTGATGACTTGGAGATACGTCAGCTGTGAATGTCATAATTGTGTGAAGAGTGCATGGTTAATTGCCACTAGTGAAAAGTGAAATTACCACTAATGAAAGGTGAAGTCAGTTCAAAATATTTGCTCAGCACCACCCTGAATCTTTCTGGGATATACTAGGGTGGGATCTACTTCTCCAGAGGGAACAAAGTTACAGGAACTGTATGTTAATTCTTCCAGTTTCTCCTTGTTTACTTTTACACATTCTAACCCTTTCAGTGGAAAGGAGCCCTAAAGATGGAAGCTTTTTCTGTGCTCCTTACTTATTCTTACAATGTACTTGTGCTCTGAGTGAGAGAGGGTCCTCTGGAGAAAAATAGCCTGCAATCATAATGAAGACTGTATGTGTTACTGTCCTTATTCTGCTGAGGTTATTTGATGTTATCTTGAGTGCGTGGTTGATTTCCTCTCATGTTACACATTGAAAAAGGACAGTTTCTAAGGGAGTTGCTAATCAGAAAATCTTTTTATAAAAGATCCTGGACAACTCAATGGATTTTTATACACTGAAAGTCTGGCTATTTATTTCCTACATGAATAAAACTTAATGAAAGTGAAAATGTTTTAGATAGTATCTGCCATTTTAGAATAGTTGTAAGATCTAGCTTTGTATAAAAAATGCTTGCACTGCTTCAGAAAAGCTGGTGATAGCTGCCCTTAGGTGGGAAAGAGTAACTTTTTAGCTTTTTGCAAGTGGCAAATAAATTTTTTGGCAGCTTCTGGTTTTTTTAGTGTTCAGCAACTGAAGGCAAGACTTACAAAGCATTTAGCAGGCAACTCCATTTAATCCGCTGGATAAACAAAAATTGGATAAACATGCCTGCTTCTCCTGAGTCCCTCCACTTCCTGCTGCACCCTTTTTTAGGTTAAGTTTCCCAGCATAGTGTTTGGGAATACCAGCAGAGTTGCCTCATTGTGCTCAACAGAAGTAGACACGCTGAAGAAATTACTTTTCCTCTATTAAATGCAATTTACTAAATAATGATTGAAAATGAAGTGGAGATCTTTTATTAAGTCTCTATAGCCCTGCATCCTCCCTTGTCACGAAGGATCCTATGAGCCAGTGGTGCCTGTAGTGCTTTTTAAATGATAGGGATCTCAACAGAAAATTATGTAATAGTCATGGGTAACAGTGTTCTAAGAAGACAACATCATATCAGAACAGTATAGGTTATTCATTGTCAAAATGATATGAACTTGAACGAAATATTTATTTGGTACCCACTGAAAGCAGAAAATTTGGCTTTTAGGTGGCGAATTACCTTTTAATTTTCTTTTGTCCTGAGCTGTCACCTGCTTCTTTCTGTGAAGTTGTGGACAGCCAGGGAAATCCCTGTTGAGGGCCACTGTGCAGGCATATTATGCTTCTCACACTTGAGTCTTGGGCTTTCAGGCCTGCTAGCATATAAACATGCCATCCTTACTAATATGAGAGGGGAAAAAAGTCTTACAGATTTTACCAAGCAATAGTAAATTTTGGTGGGAACAGATCTCCAGTGTATCCTAGCTAAGAGCTGCTTACTGATTGTACAGTTAGCGACTTAGCTGCAGAGACAGACCAAGTGAGTTATGTGCTTAAAAAGGGAAAAAACAAACACAAAATTTTTTGCAAGCCTTTTAGTGTTTTGGTTTTATGACTGTTTAGATTTGTATTGCCTTTCCTTATGGAATACAACTATTTCTGGTGAAATAAGTTTATATTCTCCTTAATATTCTCTAACGTTCTCTGTAGTACATGTTTAGTAATAGTCTTTTTTAATATCTGCTTTTTATTTCTAGTGTTAGTAATACAGCTGGCTTCATAGAGGAGGACTTTATGCTGTAAAAGATTGTCTCCATTAAAGGAGAACCTGGGAAATAATGTCTTTTGCAGTAATATGCTAATTTGACATAGTCCTTTTCTCTTTTAACTCAGGTTTCATTGATTTTTTTTCCATGCCTTTATAATAACATGCTCTCTAAATAAAGATGAGCCTCAGACTTTTTCTCTTCACGGTTTATGTTAGCTCTAGGCATGGCTTTGGTCATTTCCACAGCAGGTGAACAAGATCACTCTAATGGCAGTTTCCACAAAGTGCTTCTGTGTGGCGAGATAAGGTGATAAGATTTGCATGAAGAACAATTTGGGAATGAGCCCTGAGGCCTTGGTGCTTTGACAAGCCCTGTGCCAATGAGCTGGGGCTTTGAAGGCCAGAGGATGTGGCGATTGTGAGAGGGTCTGCAGGATTGTGGTTGGACTCTTTACCTGAAGAGTTTTACAGGGGCCAATGAGATGAACATTGTATGTATGTGCAGGTTGGGAAAGTACTGAACAGGGGGATAAAAAGGGCTTGGTTGTAACAAAGTTGGATTTCAGTCTTTTCATCAGATTGAGTCTGTGTTGTGAAATGCCACGCTTCTGTTCCTTTATTTTTTTTTTCCATGCATAGTGTATATATACATGTATTTGCTACTGTAAAATTTTCTGTTAAGTTTATCATTAGCTAAAAGTCCTCAGAGTCTACATTGAATGAAAGGATACATGATGACTGAAGATGACATTTGGGTCTTATTGTTTATTGTGTGTATATACATATACACCAGGTATACCCACATACAGTGGTGTTACCTGCTCCCTGTACCCCAGTATATATCCTTATATGTTCCTTTGGAGTTTGCAAAAGCCTTCCAGGAATATATTATTAATGCATATGTTGTTTACTCTTTTCTTATCTTCTTCATGGAAAGAAAGTTTTATTTGCAGTAGTTTCATTTTGATAGAAGTCCTTTAGAAAACAAATACCCTGCTGTGTCTGTCAGAGAGGACACATCAAAGAAGACACTTTGCATTTGAAAGAGGATGAAGTTTGCAGAAGTTCCTAGTTATTTTCAGATTTAATGCCAGAGTTTTGAATCTGCCCTGGTAAAAGCTCAAAAATAAAAAATATGTAGTGTTGTGGTATAAAATGCTCTTTCACCTGGAGAGTGTGAAATAAAGTAAAAAAAAAAGTATCATACTGTCAATTATCAGCTTTTCCTTCTGGCTATTGAAGGAATTTCATATTTTCATGTATTTATTACTAAGTACCTCACAGAGTACACTTTTCAGAAAGTTGAGAAGTCATGAATGGTAGAAAATACTGCAACTCAAACATATGAGACCCCGTCTAAGAAGCTTTACATGCACTTTCAGGATGCTCAAATCAATCCCTAAAAGAAAGATTTCTGTAAAGGTTCATGTTGGGTAAATAACTGAACTCAAATAAATTACTTTGATTTGTGCAAAATATTTGTAGAGTTGGGGCCTTTAAATTGACAGAGTTGGTGGAATAAGAGGAGGAGTGATGTAGAAGCCACATGTTTTGGATAAAGAGTGTGATTATTTTTGTCCTGTGCTTCGTAACCGAACTTGGAGCCATCTATAAGGCTGGCCTGATGATTGGAATTTTATTGGCTGCAGTTGGTGCAGGGAGTCCACAAATGGCAAAATTAGATATACACTGCGATCTTGTACGTGCACAGAAAAAGAAACTGCATTTTTGTTTATAAAACACTAAGGAATTTCTTGCATACATTAACGGAATTGGGTAAAGAGGATAAAAGCAAACTCACAAATTTTCTTGTGGTCTATCTGGCCATTTAAAATGGTGCATGTGTTGCTTTTCTGCTTCATGGTTTAGTGGGATTGTGACAAAGAGGAATTGCATATTCTTGCACATGTATTGCGTTGCTTGTATTTTTTATTGCAAAGGACTTGATCCACTACCAGTAAATTTTATTCCAAGAAGTAATGATGGCTTTCTTGCTGTGACATATAAAAGACTTGCTTTCTGTTAGAAGACTGTAGTGATTGCTGCTAATCTTCAGCCACTCCAGTTTTATCAAAACTGCAAATGCTGAGAACAGTATATGCTTAAGTTTTGAACTGGTAAATTAATATTTTCTTTATAAATTTCAGTGTTGACAATGATATTGTTGTTGAACTTTATTGCTTTATGTACCGTCTTAATTTCTTCTTTGTGCCTCTCTCCTTTTCTATGTTTTTCTGTGTCTGTGTCTCCTTCCCTACACAGACATCATCCCCCCCACCAGTTCAAGTGCAAGTTCTCGATACTTATTGTTTGATTGTTGTAGTGTGTAAAGACTTAATTATGAGTCAGATTTTTGTGTGACTCATTAAATGGCCAGAAGTACACAGTGCTCCTGTTCATTCACCTAGTCCCAGCATGCAATGTCTGCCAAATGGACTGGATTAAATCCTTAGTTTTCCCTTTAATTTCCCACTATCACTGGGTATTCTCTGTAGCCTATTCGGTTTATTTTTGGTTCTCAGCTCCAATTAAAAATTCTGTGTCTTCTGTTCTTTTTGGTTAGGTTGTAAGCCAGCAAAATATTACTAGATATGAAACTTTTTTGGAAAGTAATTTTTGCAATTATTCCAAAAGAAAGCACCACTAGCCTTATGCATCAAACTTAAGATAACTTTGTTAGCACTACAGGGTGTATCAGAAAAATGGTAATCAAACTGTCATATTCAGAAGTCATTCAACACATATGCATGCTGGAAGATGGGGATCTAAAGAAGCACTTAACTCTGCTTAACCTCCTTTGCTATATAGGATATGGGCTTTAGTTCTGCTGCCTTTAGCAGAGTGTGAGCTCAGAATTAAAGGTATGTTTGATTTCCTTGTTCAGTGAAAATTGATTTTCAGTATGTGGTTAAGAATAATGAGAGATTTAATAAGAGGCAGAATACGGCCAGTTCAGTAGTAACTGGGCTATACTTCAGAACTGCCAGTGGTTATTCTAAGTTCAGAAACATCTTTTTGGTAGAGCTATGATTTACCAGCTTTTGCTTTCTACCTATTTTCTGCTTCCTTTTAGACTAATGATCTGTGTTGGAGCATTAGCATTATTGTTAGTAAAGAAGTAGAATGTTGATCTGAAGACACATGTTTCTTTACTTTTACTAAACAAAATAATGACATTAACTAATTTGCTGCTGTTTTACAGTGAGAAGACTTGTCTTTTTAGGAGTTGCATAGATTCTGGAGGGTAGTGGTGGAGGTTTTTTCATTATTTTATTTTTTCTAGTTATTCTTGAGGAACAAAGGCTTGGATCTTTTCCAGTGGAAACCTCTGGAGAAACATTCACCAGGGTATTAATGCAGTTATATTACCTAGATATTAATTACACCCTGATAAAGAAATACAAGGTAAGTGTTTTCAGTAATAGAGCTTTTTAGAATTTCCTTCTTTGATTCTTTTTCCCCACACTTCCTCTAAGTCAATTTTTTCCTAATTGTATATTTCATTGGTTAGTTTTGTATTTTCCTCTCTATTTGTATGACTATTATTCAGGCTTCAGTTTCCCCATTCTTCTTTGCTCCCACACTTGAAGGCTTTCAGTTTGTTAGTTTGTTTGGTTTGTGTCAAGTTTTTTAGGTTTTGTGTTTTTGTTTGTTTAACGAAAGTAAAGGGTGCTGGAGCATAATGAAAAGAGCATTTTCTTTGGCACCTCCTCTGAATATGTATATAGCCTTGACAAGTAGGTGGGAAAACCTACTGAATGGCCATGGCATATAAAATGTAGCATAGAATGAATCATTTTCAGCAGCCTCGACAGAGTGGGAGATGTTCTGGTTCGAAGTGGAACCATCCACCTACTTCTGTTCATTCCATTGGCGCTACTCTGTTCTCTACTCTGAACTCTGAGAGCTACTTATCCACCCACATGGTTAATCTACAGAAGACATTCTAAAAGGTTTGTCCTCTCTCTGTAATCTTTGATACTTCCTACCTATGTTGTGTCATCAGCTAATTTAGGTTTTTGAGGTTTTTTTAATGAAGTAATTTATGCTAAATCATATCAATATATGTTTTGGCTCAATGCTGTTAAATTCTAAAAATTCAGATTCAAGTAAATATCCATTTTAAAATATGGAATTTATATAATTTCACGGCAGAGATCATAATTACCTTTTTAGTAGCACATTTCATATTGCAGTTATTTGACAAACTGCCTTGTTACTCTGTTTTTTGTTATAAAAAATGGTTTAATTCATTTTAGAAACAAATAGTTAGGGGTCCTTAATCTTCTTTCTCTAGAGTCTTTTTTGCCCATTTTGTAAAGGCAATGAAATGAGGCGTTATTAACAATTTCAGAAGTATATGAAAAGTGCTTTTGAGAAACAAGTGTAAAATCTCCTTTGTGTGACCTTTTTTATTGTTTTTTTGTTTTGTTTTGTTTTGTTTTGTTTTTTGCATCCATAGATCTATCTCATTACATCTTTTCTGCTCTCAATTTTTAAAACAACTTTCTACTCAGAAATTATTGCAACCTATAACATCTTCACTCACTCTTGCTTGCAACAAATCTGGTAGTCACAGTCTTCACAGCTGACAGCTGCTGGGAATAATATGTGTTACACATCTCTACTGCACTCAGAGGCTGTCTGTGCTGCTGTCCATCCACATAATATATCCATTTCCAGGGCCAACTCATTCTACCTAGAATGGGGTCATCACAGCAGGAAGTCCAATGTATTGCAAACCCAACACTCCCTCCCCAAAAAAAGAAGTAAAGTAAGCCTGACCTAATAGTGACAGAGGAAGCTGATGTCTGTACTGCTTATATTCCTTATTTAGCAAATAAGGTGCTTCTGCATAAACACAGAGCAGTTACTGAAGTGCAGACAGTCCCCAACACTGAGGCACTGGAACAGGTTAGTGAGGTGTCCGCTCATGGCGGGGGAGTTGGAACTAGATGATCTTAAGGTCCTTTCCAACCTTAACTATTCTATGATTCTACAGGATGTGATGAAGTTAAAAGCCTCTGGCGTAATTTAGGCATTGGTGACCTATGTAAGTTTCTTGCAAAAAGCCCCTTGAACATCAGCTTTCCCAGGTGCCTGGGCTGAAGGACATATTTTACTCAGGTGGATATAGATCTTTTAGAGCGCTCATACTATTTCAGCCCTTTCATACAGTGTAAAAGGATAAGAGTATGGATGAGTATAGACTCCCTGCTTTCTAATTCACTGGATATTCAGAGAGAAAATGTACCTAGATGAGTTTCCCCCAGGCATCTAAATAAGCAGTTTGAAAATGAAAGTTGTGACTACTGAGCACATCTGGAAGATAAGTGCATGAATTGTAAAAGCAATCCTACAACTGAATTTAATCTGTTCTACGTATGTGCCAAAGTCTTCCCTCTTCCCATGCTAGTGCTTTCATAATTCAGGGCTGTAATTCACCTGGGGGTTGCTGGTGCTCTGTCAATGTTTAATTGCTCTAATTACTTAATTACCTGCTCTGGTGAAGTGGTAAAGCCTTGACATTTCACATTTTCCCTATGAATATATATCTGTGGGACATATCAACCTCTGTATTTGGTAAAAACAAGACAAAATAATTTCGTTAATCCAGTCTTTCAGTGGCAATATCTACCTTGTCACTGATTCATTATATTGGTCCACTGGATCACTTGTTTTCTTTGTCTGTAGATCTTTGTGAGAGGTTTCCTCTTTAAAATATATCTACTTAGTTTTGAATTTGCTGGTGAAACAAGAAGGCTAAAAAGGGTGTGTTGAGCCATATTTTTGCAGGCTAATCCAATTAAATTGGAAAGTCACTTTACAGGGGGTTCTTTGAATGACAGGTGAGAAGCATGATCTCATCAAACAAGAAAGCTATGTTGCATACAGACTGTTAATTCAATGTTCAGGGATTATAGCAGTCCCTGGTGAGTGACACCTTAGGAAGAAGTGTAACAGATGATGCGGTTAAATTTTTATATTTAAAAAAAAGGCAAAAAGGTATTTTTCTGCAATATAAGTAAGCTTTTTTTTTGCATGTTATGGACTTTCATTGCAGAACCACAGAAAATAAGTTTCAATTAGGTTAAGCGTTTGTGCAGTGAATGTTTTTGTGGTAAAAAAAATGGAAGAGATGAGGACCCTAAATGTTATTTACTGTTAATAATTATTTCTTAAAGGTATCTTTTCTTTTTCTTTTACTTCTCTGAGAGTGGAAAAGAAAATGGCAAACGTTTGCTTAACTGTTTTTCATAGCTGGGGGAATGTTATTGTTAAGATACTACAGAAAAATGCTTTATGAGATAGATATTTCTTACGTGCTTGAAATTAAAAATACTCTTGAAAAGCTACGGAAGAATTTGTGTTAGATTTGACTGTAGAAGCAATAAGATGGGTAGAAGATAGTGCAGCTCTACTAATAGTAGTAATGTGATGCCTGTGCACTTACTGTGACGGGGACAAGTATTGCTAATTTTCTGTTTTCTTTCACTAGCAGCAAAGGAAGAAGTACATTTTATTTAATCAGGAAAAATTTACTTGGATGATAGCAGTGGTGTGAGGAAGGGGAGAGAGGATGGTGTCTTGCAAAACTACCATACAAGTTCAGTTCAGTTCCTTGGAGAATTTCAAGAGTTGTACTTGTAATTTCTAGCATTCATGAAACCAAGTCAATAAGCTCCTGAATGTCTAGGTCCCTTTCTTCCTCCTCCCCTCTCTCCGTTTGTAAATAGGCAGTGTGCCTGTTGTAATAGTAATTACATACTTTTGCTTCATGTTAGCACCATCTCTTATTTTTGCCTCAAGTCTCTCACCATCAGAGACCAGTGTACAATAATAAAGCTACAGGAGCAGTAAGAAAGCTTCTTATTGTGAGAGCTTGGGGCTGAAAATCTGCTGATTATATGGACAAGAGGAATCAAATGCAAAGAGAATAGGCAATGCGAGACAAGAAGCTGTAAAACATGAAGCTCTTCAGCCTTCACTGATACTGTTACGATTTAGACCTAAGGAGAATATTTCTTGATGTCAATCTTAATTTTCCAATTCTCATTAAGCAAGTGTACTTTCTTGATAAAGTCCTGGACTGGGATGGATAAATGTGCACTTGAGTCTTATCTAGGCCACTGTGAGTTTTGCTGAGGTGTCCTAAGAAAGTCACCTGTCCAGCCTGTGCAACTTATTAAGGCGTTATGTATTGATGTGTAAATTGCCTTATAAATATAATATTTACAGATTAAAAGTCTATATTAATTTGCAGATATTGCTATTTCCTCAATGTATTAAATTTTAAAGAGCGTTTCTTTTTTAAATTAAGCTATTGTAAATTCTACAGGCTAGATATGTTCCTAACATAAAGCTGGGATTTGTGAGGCACAAAGAGGATAAAGAGTTACTTTTGCTGTTATTACTTCTAGGCTGCTGAACCTCAAAATGCTTTTGAGCTCTCACATCTGACTACAGTTTAATCAGGGCAGGGCTTACTGGACACCAGTTCTCATCTTCTCTGCACTTCTGTGTGAGGAAATGGCTCACGTGGTTCCTTCCCAACTTCTATATCCTACTTAGAGTAAAGGCTGTGGGTTTGTGACACAGTCAAGCCAATGAGACTCCTTGTGACTTCTGAAGGAGGTGGTCTTACCTTGCTGCTCTCCTAATAAAGCCATTGTGTAAATAGAGATTCTTGCCTGGTCCCATAAGAAGTCAGTTCAGGGCATTACACCAGTATAAAAATATTCATGCTTTCTTGCATAGTTATTTTCTCTCCTGGTTTAACTTCTCAAATTTGCTCATCCTTGGAATCCATTATAATCTGTATCCTGCTAAGAAAAATATGTACAGAAAAGCACCGAGCTCAATTTTTACATTCATTTTATAGCAAGACCTGTGAAGGAAAATAATAAGAAGAATACACTAAGAAGATATTGAGTACTGTTCTACTTTTTAAAAGAGGAAAAATAAAAAAAAAGCTTGCACACTTTTGTTTATGCATGTGCTTGCCCTTTAAAGTGAAGCCTATATAAGAATATCTTTTTAAATAACCTAGAGTGAAATTGTAGATTAGGAAAAATGCTAGTGAGAGTGTAATAGGCCATGTAAAAGCTTTATAAGGCATTTTCCAAAAAAAGTTATTTGTTAATAAAACACTTCTTCCTTTCAGCTGCCTTAACTTAGTCTTATTTCACTGTCTGGAAATGGCTCGTGCGAATCTGAAGCTTTTGGTTCTTTGCAATGCTGTATTGCAGTAGGTAAACTGAATAACGCGAACCCACGTATCTGCATCTGCTGAGTTAATGACTCTAATAGCAGCATTGTGTTCTTTGCATTCTTCCTGTCTGACAGGTGTGGGAGAGAGGAGGAGGAGGAGGAGGTGGCCTGTCACAGGTGAGTTTCTGCAAAAGAAAAGCCTGAGAGAAAAGAAGTAGGCTTCCTACAAAACCTGATCCTTTTTCTCAGGGTTCCTACTCCCACATCTTCTAGTGTGTTCTTATTTGGAGTTGTCTGCTTATTTCTGTTAGCTGTCTGATTCCTTAGGGGGCCCTATTAGAGTGCCTAGATCATGCAAGGACAAAATTTAGTAATATTCTAAAAATAGGGTGAGTGAAGGATCCTTCTCTCATATGTGGTATACTGGGTAGAGTCAAATTATTGCTTAACAATATACTTTTTTTTTTTTTAATAATTAGAAATACTTTCCTCTGAGTGTAATAACACTGTTCCCTGAGAGGACGTAAGCAAGATCTACAGATATATTTTTTTTCTTTTTAAGGAAAAAAGATAAAATCCTTGAGCTCTACTTTATATCACAGTTTAATAACCTCCATTCTTTTTCTTGCCCCAGCTTTGTCAAAATCTGTGCTTTACATTAAAAATGGGTTTTCTTGCAATATTTTGCACTAATAAACTAGCCAACCAAAAAAATGTTAATTGATGTCAGGGTTTACATTCTTTAAAAAGTATTTAAAAATGCTTTGATTTATGAAACTGTGTGAATGACTGTCAGTGGGTTCACTTTTTTCTCTTGTGCCAAGTACAGTAATAATTCATTTCATTGTTGTTTAAATGTCCATTTTATATTTCTGTACATGACATTTATATGCAAACTGCCAGAATTCAATTAAACATCTTGGATATGTTTGCAATTGAGGAATTTGTTTACCAAATTATGAAGTGTGTCAACCTTCAGTTGGATGTACTCAGCAAGGCCACCCTAGCAAATGAGTCAAATGAAAATACCAGCTTGGGGTACCTCTTATATGTGCCTTCTCTCTCTGCTGTACAGATTCTGAATGTAAGTAATGCAAGTGGAATCTAGTTTTTTAAAAAAGAAAGAAAACAAACTGAAAACTCGAATCAGAAGTATGGTCTTTTAACCACTCCTTTTAATTTTCATGATTTAAAATATTTGAATTAATGCTATGAGGCTAGTTTGTTGATGAAAAGATTACTATATTTAGAAGGTGGTGCTTAATGAGACACCAAAAGAGCTTGAGCATAGTCCCCGCTTGCCTTTGCAGCTAGCAGTGCTGTCATTTACATTGTGCTGGTGGCTTTTTTGTATCAGCACTGATTTTATTATGTATGTAGCTGAAGCTTAGTAGAGGAGAAGGAAATTATTTAAATAAACAGGCTTTGTCATGAGTTTTCCTGCTTTCCCTTGACATGTCTAGTCATTGGGATTTTTGTGGAGCTTTTTTTTGATTCGGTTGGGTTTTTTTTGTGGTTTTTTCTTTTCTTTTTTTTTGGGGGGAAACGACATTAATTTTGTTAGTGTGTATCAAAATTAGTTATGTTCCAAATTGCTTTGACTGTGCCAAAAAAAAAAAAAAAAAAAAAAAAAGATGTATTTTCACTATAGATGCAAACAAATCTGTGAGAAATCAAATGCTTTGGAATAAAGCTTTATTGTTATGACTTCATCTTGCAAATGAAAGGTGGGACTTAAACTCTTCTTTCAATGATGGGCACTGAAGCGGCATTCTGAGCCACTGCTTAGATTTCTGGGCTTTTGGGAAAAAAAAGCCCTCCTTCCTTTTGGTCTTTCAGGTAAAAGTGGTTGCTGCTGCCAAACACGGAGCTATTGAGCCACTCCTGATGTGTGTGGAGATAGAAAATTTGCAGTGCTGTTGCACAGTTTATGAATTCCTCATGGCAGTGGCCGTGGACCAAATGTTGATATGTGTGTCCTTCTGGCAGTCTGGCAACACTTCCAGGAAGAGACACTCGTAGCTTTTTGAGTGATCCTTTATCAGGAAACAAAGCAGCTTCAGGGGATTTCTTAGACACGTGGGTCAAGATGGAACATAGTTTTCTCAGATTTATACAGGCAAACTTATCTTAGGCTTCATTTTAGGTGCTTTGTGCGCTGTTCTTGAGCCTTGATGTGGTGATTTATGATTGTAGCTAAAGATCATTTCCTGATTAGAAAGCATGAAGGAGGTGTTATAAAGCAGAAGGGGTTTTTTGGCATTTTTAAAAGAATTTAACACCACCTCTCTCTGGGCCCAATACTTGATCAAGCTAATGAAATCAGTTTAACTTTGCAGTTTCTGATAATGTTTAGAAGGATTTAAATCGCTTGTCTCCTATTTGTTTTGAAGTTATATTGTCACCACTGGATACTTCTTGCATTTGTTTCAGTTACGGAACACAATATTTGGTGAAGACCTTGAACATGTGGTGAAGCTCTTTATGAATGATTACACTTTTCTACCCTACATTTTTAATTATTTGTAGGTTTTGAGAAGTCATTGTTCATTTTCTTTACAAAGAAAATTACAGCAGATTTTTGCTTTCCTATAGGTAGATGTCTTTTTCTTTTCCATTTTAATGGATCTTCTGCTTAATTTCTTTAACTGATCCAAATGAAAGATCTTAATATGGTATTGAAAGAAGGAGGTGTGAGAGGAATTGGACAATTGTTAGAATACAAGTCACTGGAACTGAAAATACCTTGCAGCCATTTCCTTGATTGTCCCTTTGGGACAGAAACGTATCTGTTTGTTTACCTTGCATGGTCTCAGCTCTTAGGATTTAGTGGATATTTAAAACCGCAATGTGTGGAGGTCAGATATATGCCAGAAGGATAAGAATGCTTGCATTTTGTCATGAAAAGTGGAATTGTCTCAATTCTGTGAACAACGAGCTACTTATTATGCTCAGATCACAGCAGTAGGTAACAAACTTGAAACCTTTGCAGCTAGGAGACTGTTTCTATCTCTTCAAACATTATTTTTCTGAAGAAATGGTTCTCACCATTATGTCATGCTGCAGTTCACTGTGGAGTGCTTCAGTCATTTAGTATTATATCTTGTTGCATTTAGTCTAATGTAATTCTTTTGCTTCTTATATTGCTATTCCATAAATATTGTTCTGTGTCTAAAATATGGAATTCTACCTCTGCTATTTCCTGCAAAAAGCCAAGAAAAATACCTTGCTATGTAATATTATCATCTTACCTAAAGTGGCCATTTCACAGGCTGAGTTGCTGAATGTAGTAACTTCTTGCTTTCTTTTTAGCATTGTGTTTTCAGGGTAAGGTCACTGTTCTGTGATGGATTATATCAGACAATAATGCTATGACCAAAGTATATGGAAAATTAAAAGGAAGCATTTGGCATACACATGAGTCATAAAAATTATTTTAAATTTATGCAGCATGTGTCAACATAATTCTTTGTAATTGCTTTTTGCGGAATTATCTTTATATTCTTATTTTTGTATGTTAAAATTTTGGATCTTTCTATCTCTAAGTTGTAGACGAGAAGAAACAGCATATCTCAGATATATTTCAAAGCAATACTGTCAATAAGCAAGAGAATTTTAAGAAGTCTGAAGTACTTTGTTGGTCTACATCAGTCAGAAGCAAAGGCTTAAGTTTTGTAGAATGTGTGTAGTTTTACTGAAAATTATATCTCATTATTTTTAACTCTGAAAGCAATCTAGTTAATAGTAATGAAGATGTCCTTTTTTCCTATATGTATTTACAGAGGCTAACATGTTCTGAATAAGTGCTTGTAGAAGCTGCTAAAGGGGCTGCTTGTACAAGCTGAAAACAATTCCCATTTTGCTATGTTTTTTGTGTTACTGAAAGTCTGGCTTTGTCTTTGGCAAGTTTTTAGTTTTACTAGTAGCGCACATTCAGTAACAATGCATTTAGTGCATGTTTTTATTAGCAATTTTCCGCCAGGCGGCTCCACCTGGAGGCAACTAACATCAGTTGTTAGGATTAAATCCTATTGTGTGTCCATCCACACAATTGTCTAAAGCTGTGCTAGTAGAGTATTAGCTTCTAGAAACTTTTTAATGGAGGCACTAGTAGCTCTGTCTGAAGTGAGCAAAAGAACGGACAAATGGGTCCATTTTTTCCTGACAGTTCTCTTGACCAACTCAAGAGACAGGGAGATTTATTAGGCAATAAGAATCTGGGTCTGGAAAGTGAGGAAAATTCCCATTGGTTCAGATTCACACCCAGTTTATGTTCTTCTTTTAAAATTTCTTTTAATCATTGATTTCTTTGAACAGAGACTTCACGCAAAATTCCTAATTGTGTTTGTTTGTTTTTTTTAAAGACAGTCACTTTTTTCAGTGTTGCGTAACTTTCTGTGAATATGTGAAAGTTTGAATTTCTCTGTGTAATTTCTTTTGCCTTTTTTTTTTTTTAAAGGTGTGTTTTATACTCCAGTAACCTCATTCTTTCCATCCAACTCTGTCTTTGCTTGACAAATGCAGGAATGATGTTCCAAGAATGAAGAAAAATGGAAAGTTAGTTGGATTTTGACACGACCGGACTGACCAAAATGATTTACTTTCTTTTGACATAAATGTGTCAAATTTTGAAAAGTATTTGACTGCTGCCAAAGCTAGACTGGTATTAAAAACCTTATATTAACTTGCACTTTCAGAAAGAAGTTCAACTGAACTTTTATTTTAGCTTGTCTGAACAATGCTTTTTTTCTAGGTCTTATATTAATGAATTATTTTACAATATTTTTACAGGTGGTTGTAATTCTTCATCCAAAACCAGTTTTACATTAAGTCTAAGATGTTTCCCTACTTGAGTTCTATTATCACGGGACATTTTTAACCTTTCCTTTTCCATTTCTTTCCTAGGGATTTTTTTTGCAAGCAGGGGTAAAAAGTAATTAAATACTGTTTCTAATTTCAAAGTTTGATTAATTTGCTTTAAAGTGAACAATTCCATTTTAGCTCTGCTCCTGGAACCTATGAATGAAAAACTAAAGGGACTCATTAGCTTTTCCAGGCTTGGTTCATAAATGCATTGGAAGGTGTCATGGGTTCAGCAGTAGCAGTCATTTTTTCTCCTTCTTAGTGGCTGGTGCAGCACTGTGTTTCTAACTTT